>JAUZNJ010017929.1:0-17358 GCA_034780135.1 Jordanella pulchra | reverse complement strand
ATATCTGACTCAAAAGTAACCAAAAGTAGTTTTTTTGTACTTCTTTATCTATTTTAATTTCCAGAAATGAAACTGCAGAGCTTGCAGAAGAAATGGGAAGCAAATTGAATGATTAGAAAAAGTTATTCTGTCTGGTGGCTGCAGCACCTTTTTTAAAATTCAGATCCATTTTTGTTCTTTTCTTGCTTAACATATAATTTTTTAACCTCATTCCCCCATCATCATGAAAATCAATGGGAAAATCTGTGCTAGAATCATAAGTAAATATGATATGGGTAGCACTGGCCCACAGATGACTCACAGTGAGTTCTAAAAACAGTCACAATTGAGGTTATGTCATTACTCGTCTGTAGAAAATCTATCAAAATAGACATGTAATGTTCTCTCACTATCACTAACTACAATCACATCTCCGGTAGCATTCATTTACACTGTAAACATATGTAATATACCAGAAAGTTTTGCATTTTAGTAAAAAAACCACAGCATTTTTTTTATCAAATACCTTAAGAGAAACCTGCTTCTTGTAATAAAGACAAAATCTTCTTTGTTCACAGGGAGGACCAGGCATAGGCATCTCTGGCTAGATGAAGTTCTTCAGCCATGCAATGTTCCTGGAAGTCAGTAATTCTGCTGGCCCTGGCTTCTATTGCCATCCAGTACACAGCCATCCGGACGCTCACCTCCAAGCCTTTCCAGCTGTGCCCGCTACCCAGCCCCCAGAACTGCGGTCTTGGGGCTCAGGAGACAGATCCTTCCTTTGAGCGGGGAACAGCAGGTGGGGCAGGCTGTGATGACTACCCTTACTTTTCTGTCAATGCCACTCGTAAACTTCACATACTGGTCTTAGCCACCACTCGCAGTGGCTCCTCCTTTGTTGGCCAGCTACTGAACCAGCACCAGGAGATATTTTACCTATTTGAGCCTCTTTATCATGTTTATGCTACGTTGGTCCCACGTCAGTCACACGCTCGTAACCCTACAGACCGCCGTGTGACATTAGGTGCCAGTCGAGACTTACTACGCAGCCTGTATGGTTGTGATCTGTATTTCCTAGAGAATTATATAAAACCGACGCCCACAAACCACACCACGGACAAACTGTTCCGCCGTGGTGCCAGTCGGGCTTTGTGCCAGCAGCCTGTCTGTGATGCCTTTAGTCCAGGGGATATTAACGTGGAGGAAGGAGACTGTGTGAAGAAATGCTCAACCTTAAACATGACTTTAGCAACAGAAGCCTGTCATGAGAAGAAGCATGTGGCAATCAAAGTGGTTCGAGTGCCCGAAATTGGAGATCTGCGGGCTCTGGTTGAAGACCCCCGGCTGAATATCAAAGTCATTCAACTTGTGAGAGACCCACGTGGCATTCTGTCATCTCGGATTGAGACATTCAGGGACCCATACCGTTTGTGGCGCATTTGGAGGGCCACGGGGAGAAGGCCCTATAATCTAGACATGAATCAGCTCACAGTTATCTGTGAGGACTTCTTTGGTTCAGTTTCAACTGGTCTTAGTCATCCCCACTGGCTGAAAGGGAAGTACATGTTGGTTCGATACGAGGATTTGGCTCGAAATCCCCTTCTAAAGACTCAGGAGATTTATGACTTTCTTGGGCTGCATATGGATAAAAATGTGAAACACTGGATACGTGCAAATACTCGAGGAAGCAATGAACCCTCAGCAAAACACAAGTTTGGAACAGTGAGGGATTCAGCTGCTAATGCAGAGAGTTGGCGTTTGAAACTGTCTTATGATATTGTAGATTTCACACAATCCATGTGTCAAAAGGTACTAAAGCAGCTGGGATACAAGGCTGTGAAATCGGTAGAGGAACTCAAAAATTTGTCCTTCTCTTTAGTGCAGGACAAAACCTTTGTACCATTTTTGTAACAAAGATAGTTCTCTAATAACTATTTTTGATATATTTATATTGTTGCCTTATAAGTTCCTCAGTTTGTTTCTTTTCTGATGTAATTTTGTTCCATTAAATTTGCACTAAGGATATTTGAATGCACTAAGAGAAATATCAATTAGTCCAGTAAAAAAGAATCACTCATTTTAAACACATTGAACAAGCTACTAAATTACTTTTCCAAGAGTAGAATAATTTCCAGGCACTGTCTTTATTGGTTTTATGTACGAAAAACAAATAACTTCACTTAAAGTTAAACAACTGTCAGAGAAAGAAGATGGAACCACAAAGGACACCATAAGACATACATGTTTTCTTTTCTAAACCTGTTATGACAAACTTCGACTTGTGTGAGCTCTACTGTGCAATAAATAGTGAATGTCGCAGTCAACCTTTATCACTGTGGCATTTTTATCCAGGTGGGAACAGGAAAGATACCTCTGACAGATGCCATGCATGCAAAGGATAATTGCAGACAATTAATAGGCTCTCAAATGAAAGGGACAGAATCCCAATGGAGGTCATGGCCATTCATCTGAGGATTTTACAGCCATCTGTGATGGACAAACACACACATATGAGAGGTAATGCTAAAACCTTTGCAATGGAACCCATTATCAAAAGGATTACAACATTAAAGATGAATGCTGACTTTACATTTTCCAATACGAGTAGAATTTAAAGCACTGTAAAAATGAGCCATTTATTTATTTTATATTATATTTATAATTGCTTTGTTATCTTGATTTTCTTGTTTAATTTATTTCACATCCTATTATGCCAGTGATTGCAGTATTAAAAAAAAATCTGGCCCTGAATTTAGATACCCAGTTGAAAACAATATAATTAACTATTTTGCCACCTTATAAGCAGGGATTACATAACCGCTGACACAGCAGAGCAAATATACCCTATGCATTCTTTTTTAGCCAAAACGCACTGCTTTTTTGATGCTCTGTGTTGCTTTTGTGTTTATCTCACAGATGAAAGATTCATAACTCTGAGAGATAGGTCTTTGCAGAGCAGGTTGCACAGCATATTCAAGTGTTTCAGAATGTGTACTGGACTATTGCTGTACAACAGAGCCACCTTTCCAAAGTTACATCTACATTAGATCATTCATGTTAATGGCTGTCCATAATCTGGAACAAATCTTTTGATCATTAGTGCCGCTGGTGTGGAGTTTTAACCATGCAGTATTAATGGACAAAACTCAAAGACGAAATACAGGATAGAACAGTTATTTAAATGAATTTGTCAGTCTTTTCTCTACATTTTATCCATTTCTTAAAAGTAAAAAAGTTTCAAAGTTCAATTTCTATTGCAAACTCAACTGAGTAAAGAAGAGTAAAATACTGTGGTTTTATTTAAATTTAGGCATAACCCAAGCTGCTCGGTACTGAAGGAGTTTGTTGTCACTGTCGCTGCTCTATGTACACTTTGTTTGCAAAGTAAATTTGCATTTAAATCATGTTATTTTAGTGCTGGCTTGTTTGGTAAATTGATTTCCTACTTTAGTCGTTTCATGCTACACATTATACTTCAGATTACCCTCTGCTACTATAGAGGCTTAAAATCTATAATGGTTCAGACTACATTGCATAGAGGATGGCGAGAATATGAGCACAATGAATGGAGCTGCACATGTAGAAGACAAATTAACCTACTTTTGATGTGATATCCATAAAGGCTTTTGATATTAGAAATGTTGGTGTGCATATGTACAAAGAAAGACAAGGCAGGTTTTCAGACAAAAGCTGCATTTTTCTGTGAGAAAAAATACTTGCATTTTTTGAAATGTAGAAGAGCCATCTTAGCATTAAATAATGAGATTTAAGAAAATACTTGTGCATATACCAATGTTATGATATACTCGGCTCCAAAAATTGGCAATATACTAAATATTTGTTTTTTTTGGCTGTTTAGATTACTTTAAGGTACAGGTCTGCCATCTAGACATTCATTTATTTGCACACAATGACCACTTGTTTTCTCATAAGATATAAACCCTGTGAATGGAGCATCACACGCCCAGGCTCATCAGTATTGGTGACCGGATGTCCATTGAGATGCAGAGCACAAACCTTTGATCCTCCTCTGTTCTGAGACTGGAGGCAAACTCCCCCTCTTTCTCTCTTCCTGCGTATCCTCTGCCATCTTCTCTCTTTTTGTCTTTTTTTGTAAAACCTCTCAAGGGATTGTTCCTGTGCTTCAGTGCTCTGTTTTTTTTATTTCATTTTTTACTTTACCTTCTAAGTTTCTGAATGTGTTTAGAATAGGTTTAATTTCACACCTAAAAGGGGGCTATAGAGATGAAGAACTGTACTTATCTTGTGAGCATTAAAGGAATGCATCGGCAGTGCTAGAAACCATTTTTTTCAGGGAGT
The DNA here is from genome assembly GCA_034780135.1 of Jordanella pulchra. Lineage (NCBI taxonomy): Eukaryota > Metazoa > Chordata > Actinopteri > Cyprinodontiformes > Cyprinodontidae > Jordanella > Jordanella pulchra. The sequence continues at coordinate 13,059 of JAUZNJ010017929.1, read as the reverse complement.
AAGATTAGATGACTAATGTAAGAACTCATTTAGTACAGTTAGCTGTGGTTTCCTTTCCTGCATTCATTAATATGACCACAAGTTACTTACCCATACAAGATTTGAGTATCAATACTAACCCAAAACAATCATTTTTGGAGTTTTTTCTTTTACTCAGAATGTGTAGAATTACTCTCTCTCCTTTTTTAGAGCTACAAATAGAAAACATTTTTACTACCTGAGCAAGGAACATACTTTTTTACTCTTTTTGTAATGTTTTATTTAGTTATTAACCCCAAATGGAAATTCATTGTTTCTTGATTGGTTTAAACTCATTTGAAAATGCACTTAGTTGAGCTTTCTATAAATAAAACCGATATGACTGGAGAAACAATGTAAGAGCGAGCAGCTAAAAGCTGGATGTTAACAGTCGGCTTGCAGGGCTGTACTTCTTTCATGTGTCCCACACTCAGTCTGCAACATACTTCCCATGTGCTGTTGTGCTAATTTCTTAGCTCTCGCCAAACCCTCATGTTCTTTGTGGTCCCAGGGCTGAACGTATGTTTCACACTACAGGGAAAATGACAGAAAATCATTTTCTCCCTCTCCCTGTTTTATTTTTTCTGCTCCCCCTTAATGTGACAACAAAAACTTGACCCTGTGGCTGCACAGCAAAGCAGAGAGATATCAGCTGCTCAGTATTTTTTCAAACTGCAAAAACACATCCTGGTTGTTACATTGTAGTGAATTCAAATAAAAGTAAATAAGCAGAAGCTGTTGTTAGGGATGATGTTAACCTTGGGTGTTTTCAGGCGAAAATCTGCTGCCCACGCAATTTTTTTTTTTTTGTCTTTACGTCTCAGTCTATGAGTGTCACTAGTTTCGAGCTGCCACTTAGCAGGAAGCAGTGTTAGTGCAAAGTGAAAAGCCCACTGAACTGCACAAATCAGCTGAATTGCGCTTCCTACACGTGTCACAGTTGCTGAGACAGATGTGTTTTTTTGTGCTCTGACAAGTACACATCATCCCTGGACTACCAACATATCACCTTTGTGATGTGATTACTTATAGTGTTCAGCTCTCTTTATGAACAGTCACAGATGCTTTATGTGTGAACTACTGCGTATTTTTAGTTTTACATTTTTTAGACAGACCTAAGCTAAGCAATGTAAAATATTCACTTAAAAATTATGGAAACTTTTTGTTCAGGTTTTCTGCACAGGCTGTCAACCAAGCTCTATTTGACTGCTGGTAAAATCACAGTGGGGGGTTGGCAAGCGGGGTTTTACTAAAAATGATACAAGCAGTTTAATTGAAGCTGTCAGCAGGTCAGTACAATAGAGACATAGCAACCAGGTCATTATTTAGTTAGAGATCTAGAACACCATGTCGGGTGTTAATGGGCAGAACTGCTTTTAAATGAAACAGCAGAGTAAAAAATATAAGCCCTGTAATAATCAAGCTGGAACCACTAGTGCTGTTTATAAGGGGAAAAATTAAGCTAGAATAACATAAAATCTTACCTTAGAAACAATACATTTAAAATCCGCTAACTTTACCACACCAGATTATTGGGATTTTGTCAGTGTGCTGTTTCTGGACACATTCAATGTTGCACGAAGCATGCTCTTGGAAGTATTTCAAAGCCTGACGTTGCTATGAAATATCATCTCTTGTAATATATTCATGGAAAATATTACTTTTTGTGCTAACCTATTTTTTCATACTAAAAGTTTAATAAACGAAAGCAGTAAATGTTGCGTCATGCTTGAACTTATTTTAAGAAATGAGTAAGGAGTGGAGACTAAAAATGATATTATTTGCAATACAAGGAGATGTTGCAGGCAAGGAGAATCTCTCTGCTTCTCCTGCCCTCATACATTTATTCACACTGAGGAGCCATTGATGGTTAATCCCCCTGTGGAAAAGTGAATATAGAGGTGAGTGAAAAAGAGTGTGTGCATGCGGCTTCAGTCCAGCTTACGTCACTGGTCAGCTGTGCATTGCTCTCATTGCTTAAATTCTCCCTTTCACTGGCCTGAAAAACTGAAATGAGATTAGCGCGCATGCACAAAAGCAAACAGGCAGGAGCAGTCATGAGCTAAAAATGAAGCTCTCAGAGCTGTGGGAACAGAGCAAATATGGAAGGAGTTCAATTTTGACAAAAGGATATTTAGATTTACAGATATTAGACTTGCAAATCTGGGCTGTGAAAACCATGTGCAGTGTTAACCACACAAAATGCAGAGACTAAAGCTGAACTGGGTTGTGTATGTCTGTCTGGTTTGGAGTATAAATCCTGATCACACTCTTGACAAGCAGACAATTTATGTTCTCAGACAGATTTAAATCAAAGTTCTAACAGGATAGTACCGAGGTTTTACATGATTTAAATATTTTTTTTAGCTTCCTGTTGTGTATGACTTTCTGTATAACTAAAGCCTTGCATTTGTCTTGCATAAACGGTTTAGCCAAAACAATTGTCAAGTTTTCTCAAACAGAACAATCCCACTGTCATGTATGTCTGACCTGGAACATATGCTCTTTTCTACTCTCTTTTCTACAAAAAATACAAACAAACACAAGGTCTACTCTATCTGATTTCTTTGAATTCAGTATATACTCTAAATAAGGTTTTGTATTTTTTTAGGCCGATATTTTATTCAGCAGCAACCTCACAGGCTTTGAGGCTGTTCCAAATGACAGCATTTGATATGAAACGCTAATTGCAGCATCAGAGATTAGTCTATTCTTAGCTCCCATGAACCTGAAATGTAATGATGCAAGTCTATTTGATTCAGCTTTTGTCAATTTATTTCCAAAAAGAAGGCTTTTTTTTCCCTTGTGTGTGTTCCATTGGATTTCCATCATCTCAAACATTACCAAAAGCTGTTTCTTTTGATAAAGCATCTAACAACAGAGACAGGGGTCTACAGGGAGTACCAAGCATTTAAATATGTGTAAAATGTCATCAGTTGCAGGAGGAGCCTAAAAATGCTTAGAATATTAGTGTTGCATTTTAGCTGCAATTTCTCCTGGACAAGCTGTTTCAGTGGACAGCATTAATGATTGAAAAAGGCACCAATCACTACAAGAAAGCATTTGGAGAGAGTAAAACAGTAATACAGGCAACATTTCCCCCCAGGGAGTAGAATCTCATTTCAATAAATGTAATCCAACGACCCTGACCTAAGTGTATTGTAATAGTCCTTACAACACTGAGTCATGGGATACCTGAGCTATGGGAAGTAGAGTTGATATTGTTTGTAATTTCTTTAGGAATGATTTCAGAATAATCTTATAATCAGTTAATAAAATAATGAAATTAATTCTGAGGGTTTTTTTTTTTTTTGAAAAATTCTCCAAGATTTTAAAGGATTTACTTTACTCTATTTTCTTTTTGACTGTTTATAGAAGATTTTAAGTTACGTGTAAGGCTTTTTAATAATGATTCTTTTGGAATAATTTTTGATCACAGAGTATACAACAGATTGCTGGTATTACTGACTACTATATTTCTGTTGAAATATTCTGATAAAATATAAACATTGTCATAAAGTTATGTTTAGAGTCTTATGTAAATAAAGAAATCTGCAGAAATTTGTTGCATCCCAATATACTTCTAAAAAACTTTCTGATGTCATTTAAAGAATATGATTTATGTGTGTGAGAGAAAAATATGTGTTAGAGTAAAATGTATGTCTGCATTTGGAAGATTATATGTATATCAGAGGATAATGTGTGTGATAGATACAATATATGTATGTGAGATACAATCTATATGTATGTGAGAGACCAAGTATGTATATATGCGGGAGGTAAAAAATATTTGATTTGATTTATGGCTTGTAGTATGAGTCCTATCAGTCCTTACACATTGCCCCTGTTATAACCTTTTTGTCATAATTTGGATCATCAGACTAATGTTAGTATTGGACACAGACCACCTGACTAGATTGAAAAATCAATTTTATATGTAGTTAAAGCACAAACCAGTGTAGCAACAATTGCGATACAGATTTTTGTTTAAAAAAAAAAAGTCTGAGTCTTTTATATCTGTTTGGCTAATCTTTTGGATATATAATTGTAGTTTTGTACATTGAAAATACAGCTTCCCCCTCTGCTTCTTCTTTGCTTTTGTCTTCTCATTCCAAAGAATATTTTCATAATATCTTGGGTTTTGTTAAAATGTTTTTTAAAATGTAAGAAAGGCTTCTATATTGTTTTTGGCAGTTTTGGCCTTGAATCTCTTTCTTAACAGTGGTAATTTTGCCTAGTCTCTTTTTGTTGTTAAAATACAAGCACATATTCAAAAATCTTTTTTATCGTGATGTTATGAATGTCATGATTTTATGTTTTCACTTTTTTTTAAGATTGTCACTGTTCTTTCAGATTCAATTTTCTACACATTTTTCTCGTTTTGTATTTTTTTTTTTTCATTTTGTTTTGGAGACTGCATCTTATAAATTGCATTCTTTTCAAATCCTAGTTTACAGTTTTTAACCTCTACACATCTGGGTGGTCTGTGTAGGAACCAATAGAAATGCTCCATGCTAAGTACAGTCATTTCTGTTGGTTGTGCACACGTGTTCTTTGCTTTAATAAATATTGGAGCAAATTTCTTTCCATGTTATGTGACCAGAAAAAAAAATTGGTATTACACATATACAGTATGCACATATAATAAACAGGCACAGATAAGAAAACTTGAATGAAGCTGAGCATCTTTAAAAAGAAGAAAATGTAACCAAAAAAAACACCCTTAAAAAGAAGCATGTGATATTTACATAAAGTGCAGCTTTGCTGAAGCAGTTGATGAAATGGGTTGGTGGTTTCCTTGTTTTTTAGCTGAAGTGGATGTGATCTCGTTGCGCCTGTCTTAGGAAAGGTGTGTGTGGGTGTTCTTTTGAAGGTGAGATAGAATTTGAGTTTATGACTGCAGGAGAAAAAAAAGGGCCTCACAGCTCTGGAAAAGTAAATGTTCGGGAGTCTGTCTATTGTGGACTCATCTTTTCTTAACTGTTTTTCTGATAGAAGTGGGGCAAACTGAGCACAAACAGGCCTCTGGGTGGAATCTATGGCAATGCGTCTCCCCCTTTTAGGACTCATGCAGCATAAACCAATTGCAGGTCTGTCTTCACTATCTGGGCTGAGTTCTTCCTCTCCTGTGTGATGCACCCCCCTACCACACTGTCAGGCTGAGGTAAAGGATGCTTTTAATTTGTTATTCGTAATGAGGTGAGTGCCACATGAAATGTCTTAAGTTGTTCAGGGTTCTGTCATCTCCTGAGGGAGTTGTCAAGGTATCTATGTAAGCCATGTACTCTTGATAATATTCACACTGCTCAATTTTTTTTTGCATTTGTGGATGGTGGCTCTCGGTTTGGGTAGTTGGAGTCCATAAAACAACCTCTTATAACTTGATAGATATCAGTGGCTCCAGAGAAGATGAACTAGAAAATGTGGCTAATCCCAGTTAATTTGTGATTTTACAAATCGGTGCCAAAGTGGTGTGCGTGTGGTGTTGGGGTGCTTTATAATTGTATTTTTTTCTAATAAATTATTTTCTGAAGTTCTAATCTTTTTCATTGTAATGTAGGAGTTTCTCAACATCAACATTTTGACATTTGTACAGTTCCTTGTTGATAATTTGTTGTTATTTAACACTTTGGTTTATAACAGAAATTTTAACCTAAGGTCTGAAAGAAAACAAAAAATATCTGGTACTGGAGAAACTGAGCCAACAGAGAGCTATGGTAAAAAATTGACCTTGTGCTGTTTTTAATCCTGCTGTACAGGAATTTAACACTTCCCACATTGGCTATTCAGTTTAAATACATATCTTTTATCAGTCTCCTTATAAATTTGGTAAGATTCCTTTTTCAAATTTCAAATATTTAATAAAAAAAAGTCACTAAAATTGGCCAAAGAAATGAACTGCTGTTTGGATGGAGTTTGATCTCAACACTTCTGTGTTGCCCTGTAATAGACCAGAAACCTGATGAAATCTAGAGATTTGGCTCCAACCATAAGGACCCTACATGGATTAAGTCTGTGTAGAAAATAGCTTGGTGGAAGGATAAGCACAATTCTTCCAATCACCAGGGACTTCTGGTTCACCCATTTTACGGTGCAGTCACTGTTATTGGTGAAAATTCCTTTTGAAAATGGAGTCAAAAAAGGTCTTAACAGGATCCTTTGGTGTCTTCACTCAGTGTCTTCGAAAACAGAATCTGAGTTATTTCTTATTTTTTAATGTGATATTCTATGTGAAACAAACAATTTTGTTAAGTTTTATTTATTTATTATACTATGTGAAACAAACATTTTTCCAAAGTTTTATTGAACAAACTATTTTGTAAGTGATAAAAAAAATAAACAAAGCTTTTAACAACTTGCCTCCTGGGGAAAAAAAAAAAAGTTGTGTTAAATGTTAAAGCTATGGTTGGTAATGCTGGAGAGCTACCAAGATTTGCTAAACCCTCCTGCGCAAACTTGAACCATCTCTCACAGCAGAACATGTAAAGCAGAGGGAGGCTGACTCAGCCATTTCTTTCAATTCATTTTGAGCTTCAACCTAACTACCTCATTTCTAATCCACCTGTAAATAAACTAAATTATTAGTGTTGCTTCCAAGGTAGCCTACTGGGTTTAGCAATACCAACCATACAAGTATTAGCATTTCAGTTTTAGCAAAACCAACCTTACGAGTGTTGCGAAGGGGTGTTGAGAATAATTGATGAGAGTGCACGCGGAGGAGGAGGAACAGACATGAAGGAGTCTGATATTTTTTTTCCATCGGACCAAATGGCAGAGATTGGTCAGAGTTTCTAGAGGCTTGCAGGTCTCACGGACGTTCCTTTTTTTTTGAATACATACGATTGTGACTACTTCCAAGATAGAATAACCATTTCACTCAATAAAAAAAAAAAGTGTTTCTGAACAGGATTACCAACTATAGCTTTAAAACACCAATGGCCAAACACATCCTTTAGATATGTTGAAAATCAGTTGCTTGGGTTCTTTTTGTCTTTACCTCTACCTTTTTTTTTTGTTGGTTTTCAAATTCATCACCTCATGCCAGCTTAATCTTTGTCTCATGGAGATTAGTTGAAAATTGACCACTTTGTTGAACAAATTTTCAATGTGGGTAAAACTTTCTCAATAGAAATTATGAGTATCCCCGGACCAATGTAAAAGCTTTGGTAAGACTGCATTCAGAAGTTTTCTGAAATGCTGTCCATCAAAGGTGGAGCACAGAATCCTAACTTTTTTTTTTATTAAGAAGCTTTAATGCTTTTAGAGGGTGAAATTACAGCAACACTGTTAAAAAGCTTTCCGCTTTATTTGACACATTTGAGCTGTGGCAGCCTAATTAGTCTGGGTATAAAATTGTGAAATTGGTAGTAAAGTGAATGCTGTAGTGCTCTTTAGTGTTCTGCTATTCACATTATGAAAGGATGGTAGATCTTTAATTTAAACATTTCAGTTTTATATCACTAAGTGTCTACCTGATAAGTCAATTAGAATCTCTGAAAAACAGACGGCACCATGAAAAGGCTGCTGCATCAGTAGTCCACCACAAGAAGGAATCCAGAGAGGGAAAACTAAGTTGGAGACAGAAACTTTCATCTTTCTAATAGCAAATAAGCAATTATAACAGTCATGTATTAAATATTTTTGTTAACAGCGTTTTAAAGGCTATTCTGCATTCATCCCTTGAATACTACCAGCTTGACAGTCAAATGAGTTGAAAATATCAGACTCTCAATTAGACCTACTCAACCCTGCACTGATATCATGATCTCATCACCATTTGCAATAAGAATGACTCCTTTCCTATGCTGCAGATATTAACAACGATATGGAAGTACTAAGGCAACATCTTAAACAGTCTCCTTTGTTATTAAATATTCCACCTACAAGCCCCTCAAAGATGTTATTAGCTCTCTGTCAGTGGATTTGTTGCATATTGTAAATGGCCCATTTCTCTAAGGAACCTTTCCAGCCTTATTAAAATCTCCATTTGTCAGGATGCTCTTAAAACAGGGAAACATGAGGAGTGTTGTTAAGTGACTACAGAACAATTCCAAATTGTTATTTATGTAGAGTTTTTTGTTATTTTTAATCGAGTTTAATACTTCTTCCATTCCAATAGACCTTGGCATTCATTTACTATTCTTTTAACAATTCCAACAACAGACACTACGGGCAGATCATTGAAACATGCAGGAAAGGTAATTTTAAAGACAAGCTAAAAAACTAATTCAGGCCTTCAGGGGTGTTTTAAGTCACAATTACTGGCATTGTTATTTCTAACAAAAGATAACATGTAGGAATCAGCAAGAAATACGTATGTCATGTTTCAGTGTTTGTTTCTTTAAAAGCTTTTTGCTTTTCATACTCATGAACGTAGGGCAATCATAATACCAGAATATTGTAAATACAGTATGATGTGTAACAAAAACCTGGCTGCAGTATCATTTCCTTGACTCCAGTGTCTCTGTTTTCTTTCTGACCACATTAGCAGACAAAGATTTTTAGAATGCTTGAAAACTCAAGAGAGGACCTCCTTTAGAACCTCTGGAGATTATTTTGCAAAGAAAAATTAGAAGACTTAAGTAATAATAGAGGCTCTTCAGTGAAAGTCTTCTCCAGACCACAAATGTAGATGTTTGACTGACTGTCTTCTGCTATTAATATGTACCACAACTCATTGAAAAAAGCAAGAACTATGAGTTGCTACGACATTTAATTTCTGTTTGGTATCCATAAACTAATTTTGAATTGAACTGAACTTCAGTCACATTACATTTAACAAGATTAAAATGGTGACTTTCTCACTCCAGCCCTTAAGGTGGCAGTAATATGGTTAAAGTGGGTTTGCTGCCACACAGAAAGCAGGAGAGAGTTGTATCTAGTGCACAGATCCATGCATGTGAGTAGAAATAAGTACTTTTTCACAAAACTGTAACAGTAAAATCAAAGAAAGAGATGAAGGCATTTCATTTTTTTTTTTGTTTTCCATCAGATCAAATGGCAGGGATTGGTCAGAGTTTTTAGAGACTTGCAGCTTTCACAGACATCTGATTGTTTTCATTTCTTTTTGCGAAATTCATAAGATGTTGACTATTCCCAAGATAGAATAACCATTTCACTCAATATATAAAAAAAGTTTTTTCAAGAGGATTACCAACTATAACTTTAACTCATGATTTTGACTAACCTGATAAAACCTGATAAAACACTGCAACCTCCATACGGTATGCTTACACAAGGAATTCTTATTAAAAAAAAGAGATATTTCAAAAATCCAGAAATTTAACTTTGTTATGCTATTGCCAGGTATAGACGTTGAAAACTTTAATAATTTTTACTTTAAACATAAAGTTTTCTGCCTTTTTACCACAAAGTTTTATGCATGATTATTAAGCCCTGAAGAGACAGAACATGACTTCCCAACAAAACAGAGGATTTTATAAGGTTGTGGCACTTAGAGGTAATTTAAAATGCATTGGGTTGGTCAGACCACAAACTCCAACTGAAATGGACCAGCACAGCTATTTGGTGGCAATTTCATCAGTCAGACAGGAAGAAAGACACAGTGGCAAAGTGAAACCCATCTATTTAGGAAAATACAAAGAAAAATCTTTGATTTTTAAGGTAAACCAGCCAAGTTTAGCAGGCAAACTCAGACGTAAACAATTAATGAAAAAATTGCACTTTGATGCCCCACACAGGCCTTAATATTTTCTCCCCTATGCGTATTAAGAGCCTGTGTCATGTTCCGGGGCCCTCTGTCTCTTTTGTGGGTTTTTTCCTGCGTGATTTCTCCCTCTTTCTCCACCAGATGGCACCAGGTCTTGAATGAAGTGCGGTGTGGTGCCTGCAGCACAGCTGTGTCCCATCAAGCCTCATCAGTCGGTGTATAAAAGAGGAGTAACCTGCCAGTTCCTTGGAGCCGAGTGTTTTGCCAGTAATGGTACCGTAACGCCTCCTGAGCGTGTCTCTGCGTTTCCTTCTCGTTGCCCTGTGCTTGTTGATAACTCTGATTCTCTGTTTCCCTGCTGCCTTTAGGTGATCCTTTGGATATCCTGGATCCACCGGTCAGATCCTGGCTGTTTTCCAGTTTCCTGAGTTCCTCTTCGTGACGCCGTGGGAATTTACCCTCTGGTTCCCCGAGCTTCAAGATTCATCTCCCCTGTTTCCTACTATTATCTCCTGGTTTCCACGACTGGCAGTCGAATAACTCCTCTGGGTCTCCATTGAATCTGAGCCGACCTGTCCGTTCCCCGCTGCACTCCTCTGTTACTTCTGGACCACAAAAGAGACTCATTCCCCGGACTACCTCAGTAACCCTCCAAAACTCAGATCCATCACCTAACCGTAAGAAACAAACTATCAGCTCGGCATTCCCGATTCCCACTCCACATGAACTCATCACTCTGCTTCCCCCTTCAGTGACTGCTGCTTCCTGCTCTTGCCGGCTCCCCTGAACCCGGTTCCATTGCAGCTCTATCTGTTCCTTGTAATATTATATAAATCTACTTTATCTGACTACTCTTTCCTGTTGTGGTGTTCTGCATGTGGGCTAAGAATATTAAACCCAACATAACAGCCTGTCTATATGCACTGCAGCCAATGACAGGTAAATATAAAAGCTGCATCAGCGCTTGCAGAGTTGAACACAGACAGTGTGACTCAGCCTCTACAGGTGAGATTACAGTACAAACTCAGTAACAGTGAATCTAATTCAAACAGAATTACACCCACCTTGTTCCTTATATTTATATTCATTGTTTAAACCTAGTGACTATCAAAAGTGTAACAAAACTTCTTATTGGGCTTCATAAAAGAAAAGTAAACTTTCTATCAGTTGTTATCTTATGAATGCAAAGAAGTTGGGCTTTCCTAGGTAAAAAACATGAATTCTTTCTAATGTAGTCTGTAAAATCCCCACAGACTGCATTAGGTGATTATATAACAAAATGACAATAAAACTAACAAGTTTCCTAAAAAGTGCATTGAGAAACCCCTGCTGAAATGTAGGGGTGGTGTAACTTACACTGTTTTTACTATATTAACTGTTAATTAACTAAAGGTGCTCAGAAGAGCAAGAGAACAGACTTTTCAATTTCTCACAATTTTTTTTTATCCCTTTGTCCAAAACCAGACATATATGAACTGCTTTTTAGACATAGAAAATGTTTAAATGATGCACAAAATGTGTGGATTAATGAAATAATTATCCACTCCCAAATAAGAAGATTTATTTATCTGTAAAATCTGTGAGTAATGATAAACTGGTGCGTCACAGCATTTGCATAATGCAGCTGAAAAACTCTCTGAGCACATTATGAGGAATCTACACAGAAAATAATAACCAAGTTGGACTTTAGCTGCTTTGTATTGTGTGATATCACTGTCTTTTTGCAGATGATATGGTTAGATTGGTTTGGTTGGTATGATTTTTCAATTTCATGTTTTAAAGCTATTGCTTATATCTGAAAGCTGATTAAAGCTTTACTGACTTAAGAACAATGTATTTAAAATATTTGGTATTTGATTTAAGTGTTGCCTATAAAGTTGTCAGTGAGGCTTTGAACTGTTTAAATGAATTTGTTTTGAGCAGGGATGTTGCCCCCAACTATGTTCTTTGAAAAAAACACCACAAAGACTTTGAGACTGGGGTTTGAAGACTTCATTATAAATAACATTCCAAATCAAATCTACCATTAAAGCCTCACCCAGAAGGGAAGTGCTATCCTTGTGCAGTATGTGACCATTTGCCAAAAAGCAAATGCATGCTACCTTCAATAAACTGAGAACAGGATATATAATACAGCTCGACAGGAAATTACACATCTGCTTAGCACATGTTCCTCTGGTACTGGATAAACTATCAGACAAAGTGAGAAATGCTTTCACAGCGAGTCACATAAAAAAGGTCTGGCCTATGTCATGACCACCAGGAAAAGCCCAATTTATAATATGAAAATTTTAAATGCATGATTTCCTTATTAGCCTACTAGATAAGGTAAAACTATACCAATTTTTTCACATGCTAAGTTGGTTGATTTTAGTGTTTACAGAGGAATAGGTTTCTGGAGTGAGTACATTCAGTTGCCCCTTTTTGTAGGGATTGTATCAACAGGTTTTTGCACAAAAACTTGGCAGATTTTTTTGTTGTTGTTGTTTTTTTTTAACTCTAGTTCCCCTTATGCAACCAGAATTCATTCCGAGGTCATAAACTATCATGAGGAGTTCTTTTAAGTCCTCCTGCTGGGTGATGAGTTCCCTCTCATCAGATAAACTGATCCTGAATTTGAAACAGTCCCTACTTTTTGATTTGTTTAACTGACATTGTAATCTTCATCAAATGTGAAAACAAACGTTTTTGATGTAATTTTCCTGAATAGTCAAATTTTGGTTCTCTTTTCTCTAGTGGGTCTCATCAGAGACCTTAGAGATGCTACAGATGAGTCAGAGAGAGGGGAAGTAAGTGTAGGCTAGCAAGGACTACATCCTTCTTGCTTTTCAGCATGGTCCTCTCATAGCACTTCATGATGATGGATCAAAGCAACAGGACAGTAATCATTAGGCAGAACACATAGTGAATGAGGACTTCAGGTGGACAGTGGGTCAGGCTGCAGGTAAAGCTTGAAGATGTCCAGAAAAAAAAAACACAAGTTGATCCAACACATGACTTTCTATCTCAGCTTTCACTGGACTATTGTCATTTGGCTGTTGACGAGACTGAATAACACCTTCAAGGTTAATTTAGCAATAGCCATTGTTGGTATACATGCTGATTTGATGATAACACAGCTGACGTGGTCAACATTTCACTGCTAGATATTTTAAATTTACACCGGATGTTATGAATATACTGTGCCAAATAATATTTGTAAAAAACATAATGTCATGGCTGTCTTGAGTTTTCAATAAGTTCTACAAGGTCTTATTTTTCTGTGATAGAGTGATTGGAACACATACTTGTTTGAACCACGCTAGAATTAAGGTTTTAGAATGGCCTTCCCAAAGTCCTGACTTAAACCCCATTGAGAACATGTGGACAGT
>JAUZNJ010017918.1:0-17360 GCA_034780135.1 Jordanella pulchra | reverse complement strand
TCCTAATAATGACTCTGCAGCATCCAAAAATGTAAAAAGATGCTCATGCGGACCTTTATAATGGTAGTCCTAAAAGGCTTAATAATACATTTGGTTACACATTAGAGATTGGGTCTAAACAGATCAGACTAACCTCATATTCTCACTACATGTATGCATTGCAGTTAGGCAGTTGGAGGGAAATGGGAGTCTGACTCATGATGAAGAACTACTGACCTCCTGGGTCTTGGCTGCGTTCTTCTCCAGGTCTGTTTGGTTTTCAGGGGGAACAGTTTCGCTCACTGTTAACACGGCGTTATCGTCATTCTGTGATCGTTTCGTGTCTGGACTGTTTGAAGGCATGGGGGCCCGGGGCTCCTCGTCCTCCAGACAGAAGGCCTGAACCTCAGGGTAATGAAGAGGCTCTTCGTCTTGTTTACCTTTTGGAGCAGGGCTACAGGGAGACACCATAAGGGACAGGGCAGTGAGGGATTTTGAAGGGGGGGGTCATCTCAGATGACTGCCTCCCCTCAAACACAATTGTAACCATCTCACCTACAACTTGGTGGTTTCTCTGCTGATTTCGGAGTTCGAGTGAGGCTAGAATCTATCCTAGATGGCAACCTGAAAGTCCTGGTTTGATTCGAGGAAGCTTGGAAGGCAGACGTCCTGCGCCGGACCGGGGTGGGGAGGGCTGAGGGGCGTCGTGCGCCCACCTGCTGAGGCTTACAGCCACCAACAGAGGGCGTAGAGGAACCAGATGTCTGCAACTGAGGACGACTGTTTGAGAGAAAAATGATCATAGATCAACTGAACACTGCTGACCTAATGGAAAAACTCAACCCTTGCTTCAGAACAGAGGCTAAAAAGTCCTGATAGTCTTCCTGATTATTTTGGTTAAAGAAAACAATCTGCAGTCAGTGAAGTTTTTGACATTTTTCATCTGGCTTTTTAGGCAAACATGAATGAGAAATAAGCGCTTTTAGTCCCGTCCCACTTCACTACTAGATTTGTTTGCCCCACCTAACCCAATGCAGCATGACCCCATGTGGAAATAAGTCACTTCCTCTAAGTGTGATCTCACTTAAAACAGCGCAATAAAAGCACTATGTCTGTTACTTACTTTAAATCAGATACAAAGGTAGAAAATGTTGCTTTGAAATGTACTATTCACACCATGAAGACAAAAAGCTATCAATATGCATTAAAAACGAAAGATGGTTCCCTAAACTTCAAACCTTTGAGCTGTGGGTCTACAGCTACCATGTGGTAGATGAGTAAAACATGCAGAATAGCTCGTCTTGGCTAATAGTGTGTGACTGCTTTTATTTAAAGGCCCATTGTGTAAGATTTTTATACTAGCACACCATCTAGCAGTTAGCTAAATGAAATAAAAACAACCTTGTGGTGATACTGTGGAACATCAGATGTCATGCTGTAAACCTCCTGCACAAGCATCTGATTAGGAGACGAGGCACAGAATGGTGTCTTTATTGATTGAAATTATTTATAAGAATGTCTTCCATGTAATACCTGAGCAACACAAATTTAGAATATTGTTTTATCCTGCTTCGTCACATAGACACGAGTTTGGAAGAACATGCATCCAACAAAGCAATTCTTGATTTTTGCTACTTAAAGGCCAAACAAGTTACACATCATCCCTTTAAAAAAATGAAAAGGGACAAGGAAGAAAAGCATCTTTGATTGAGTAACACAGCAACCAGGTGTCCAGGTGTTGGGGCATATATACCTTTAGGACATTCGGGGACCAATTTTCATGCTGATAACTGTGATTGTTGGTGTAGCAGGATACCGTTTGATCTATATAGACAATTCTAACTGCCGCAAATGAAAGTTACGTATAACTACAGTTCTATGAATCCCGAATGACCGCCAGAGGGCGGTGCTGAAAGCATTGAATGTTCCCTTCGTCCATGTGCCGTTCGTGCAATAATATCAACATCACACCTGTGACATATCGGATGATTAATTAGAGGCTATATAGCATGGTGTCACCCAAGGCTCTGTTCCTACAGAATTTTCAGTCAACCTCTGGCGTTCATCCGGGATTCATAGAACCAGTTACATATGTGATTTTCATTCTATTTCATCCCTACTGAAGACCAGAGGGCGGTGCAGAAAGCACTGAATGATGAATACCAGCAATGTCACGAGGAATCCTGAGCACAAACCTCACTGAGAAGGCCCAGAGGAAACGCAGCAGATTTAGCTTCCAGTGTAACTCCCCTCAAGGCTGCCCAGGAAGTAGAAATGCTCCTGGTGGACTGTGCCTTCATGCTGACTGGGGACAGTGCCCTGCAGCGTAGGTGTGGCAGATGACGTCCACAATCCAACGGGAGAGACGCTGTTTTAACAGAGGGCGACCTAATCTAGTGCCCCATAACAAAAGAACAGCTGGTCTGAGTGTTTTATTGCAGTAGTGGCTGCAATATATGCCTCCAGTGCCTTCACTAGGAACAGAAAGTTAGAACTATCATCAACGGCCCCTGACGTAGGCTGAAAGCGTGCCAATCTCCATGGTTGGTTACAATGACAATGAGAAAACACTTTAGAGACAAATGCCGGGTTTGGCCATAAGGTAACACCAGAGCCATCTGAGACATGATGGACAGACAGAAAGAGCAAGTAGCTCCCTGACCCTCTTAGCTGAGACAATAGCCAACAAAAAAGCAGTCTTACATGACAACAATTTCAGGTCCACCTGAATCAAAGGCTCAAATGTAGAGCACAGAGGACAGGTCCCAAACTGGTGCTCCCAGAACCATTGGTAGGTGCAGTCTACAAGCACCACACACACACAAAAAAAAAAGAGAAACCAGATTATGGCTCCCCACTGTAGAGCCATCAATGTCAGCATGACTAAATGATATAGCTGCAACATATACTTTAACTGTCAAAGGAGAGTGGCCCTTATCAAGGAGAGACTGAAGAAACATCAGAATAGTGGGCACTGCACAGGTGACTGGATCTTCATTACGGGCAGAAAAACACTCGGAAAACAGATGCCATCTGTTTTCATATTGCTGAGGAGTGGATAATGCCCTGGCACTCAAAATAATGTGTCTGACGGGACCTGAATACCCAGTAAGCTTCTGTTCAAGCCTCCCAGTGGTCAGAACCACAGCAGGAGGTGTCAAAGATCGGGATCCCATACCTGCCCCCCCATCTGAGACAGTAAATGCCCCCAGGTCGGAAGACACCACAAGACCCTGTGACACAGACTCCATAGAAGCGGAAACCATGGCCATGCGGGCCAGTACGGAGCTACCAGGAACATCCTGTGGCCCTCCTTGAGAACTCTCTGAAGATTCGACGAATTAGGGTAAGGGCAGGGTCCTCCTAAAAGGCATTTAGGAGGACCCTGGGCCAAGGATGGACAAGGGCATCCTGGCCCAGCGCATCTGCGGCCCCTGTAAGGGAGAACCACAGGGGACAATGAGTCAACTCCTCTGTGGCGAACAGGTCGACCTCTGCCTGACCGAAAAGGTCCCAGATCAGGCGAACTGTCGCTGTGGAGGGACCATCCTCCCGGAGCTGGTGCCTGTCAAGAAAGAGGGTCTGCTACCTCTATGTGCAGCTCTGGTAAGTACACCGCCCGCAGGGTGGACAGGTGAAGAGATGCCTTTCAGGAGATCCCGGGACTCCCTCTGGAGATGTGCTGACCTGGTGCCACCTTGGTGGTTGATGTGGTAGACAACAGAAGTGTTGTCTGACCGAATAAGGACATAAATAAAATAGGTGCCTGAGAGCCAAACGCAGAGTATGCTGCTCCAGCACATTTATATGTTTGGAGCATTCCTTTGGACACCAGCGGCCCTTAACCGCCCTGTGTTGCCATATAGCGCTGCATCCCAAGGAGTTGATATCTCTCGGGGCCACTTCTCTGTGACACACGACCACCCCCATGGGCACACCCCTGGACAAATTGGCCACGTCTCTCCGTGGACTCAGAGCACAAAGACATGTTACCAGAAGTTTGCGATGCCTGTTTATCTTGGCATCCAGGCTCCAGCTGTTGGTCCACCTCTCTAATGGGCGCAGTGACAGCACACCTAAGGGCACAACCCGAGTAACCGATATTAGTTTACCCAGCAGCTGCAGGGAAGTGATGTAAGGAAGCTGCTTCCCCAGCCTGAATCAACTCACCAGCTGGAGAACGTCGTCAACTCTCTGGACAGATGGGTAGGCTGTCATGGAGGGAGAATTCAAAAGCACCCCAAAAAAAGTGTTCGTCTGTGATGGAATCAGACAGCTCTTCTCAAAGTTCACCTTGAGGCCCAACCGTGACTCATGAGCGAGCAGCAAACTCGTATCGTAAGATGCATGCTCTCGAGACCAGGCACAGAGAAGCCAATAGTCTATGGCACGAAGGTTCGCCAGTCACAACCCCGATAGGCAAACCTGAGAAAGTTGTGATATTCTACTGCAATATGAAAGTATGCATCCATGAGGTTGACTGATGTAAACCATTCTCCCCTTGTCACAGCCCAAAGAACCTCTGCTGTAGTGAGCATCCAAAATGGCACGACCTTCAAATACAGACAAATACAGTTCCCTGAGATCCAAAATAGGACAAAATCCACCCATCTATTTTGGCACAAGGAAATGTGTTGAATAGTAGCCTCTGGGTTGCTGCAGAAGATCCACTGGCTCAGGAGGACGGAAAGCTCCTGGTCAAGGGCTTGAGCTTTCAACGGGTAAGTGATGACGGTCATCCGGATCTGGTGTGAGGCTGCGTCGGAACTGGTCACCGAGCTGCTGATAAGAAAAATATCTGATGGCTGGCCTGGCAGCATAATTTTTTCTTCCCACGGCCTGTAGGGGCCACAAATGGCACATGGGACACGACGACGGCGACATCAGCCATGCCCGGACAGTTCTAAAACCCAAATGAAACTGGGAGAGGGGTCACAAAGCGTTCCCGTCACCAATCAAAGTAACAACAAATCGCCTATAAAGTCAGCTAAAATTGGGAGAGGGGGCGAGACAATAACATCAACATTCAAAGCGAAAGGCTCAAACTTAGAAAGGCCAACACCATTAGCTAGGTTCAAACGTGTACGGACACAGTGGTTATAAGCAGCAAGCTGGGAGTGGAAGCGTCATCCCCAAAAAACAGTACCGTAAACAAAGAGCTATTGCAGCCATAAGAGGGAGGTACACCGCTACTACAGCCAACAAGCAGTCGGGCGGACAATGAAGAAGAGCTCCAAAAATCAAAAAGGCCGATGCCATACAAAGCGAACCACACGCAGGAAGAAAAGAGGAACAGAGCCTTGGTTGATATCATGCTATATAGTATCTGATTGATCATCCGATATGTCACAGGTGTGACTGTTGATATTATTGCTCGAACAGTGCATGCGCAAAGGGAACATTCAGTCCTTTTAGCAGCACTCTCTAGTGGTCATCCAGGATGAAATACAACCCCTCTCTCTCCAAGACACTCCTACGGGGATGTGTTTGAACATTTAAAGTGTTTACTGCTGTGTAATAAGCGTACAATCTTTGTGTTAATAGTAGCTTAATTAGTTTAGTTTAACTAATTTACGCAAGAACTTATAACTGAAATATGTTTGACCTGGGGCTGATTGTTTTTTGTTAATAAACATATTTTGTATGGAAGTTGTGGTGAATTTATCCCATATATGTGCAGAATTATCTGTTTGACCACGATTGGAGCTCGATTCACACTTTCATTTGTTGTTCTAACACGCAGCCAGCAGGGCATGTGTTCACAGAACCATACATGACAGCTGAATATTATCCGATAACATTTACCTATCCTACAGAGGTGGGCATTAAACGGATCATAATTGCCCAACACGAGAAAAGGTTAGAGAGCCTTTACTATAGAGCTATGATGTCTCAAGAAGATCAGGGGAGCATTGTAGAGGTTCAGGTGGCATTACCTTGTATGCAAAATGAATTGAGAGTTTTGTGAATTCACAAACTCCCAAAAATAAATCTTGCCAGCAGATGCGTTAGACTCGATGCAGAAATGTTTCGGACCAATGAAATGCAGTGACATGCATGACGTCAAAGAGTCAACCAGAGGAGGAAGGCTAAAACAATCATGGCTGCTTCGGCTTTAGCTGGAATAGCCTCCATTTCTTTTTGAAAAACCAGCAAATGGACACAATTTTTGCTTTTGTGGATGGGAAGATGTTGCACACATAAAGTTTGATTTATAAGTTAACTCAGCCAGTCGTGAAACAAATCAAGCTGCTACTGCTGCTTTGACTGGCAAAAAAAAAAACTTGACACAGGTAGCCCATCAGTTCAAGAGTATTGTACTGAACATCCCTCCCTTTTGTAAACAGGTTTCAGGTGGCAGACCCATACATTTGAACTTCTACGTTGTTTTTGTATAGAATCGTGTGCATCCACTGTACCTGTCTGTGCTGCTGACTGACAGCCTTTTTGGCTTCATCACCTTGGTGCCTGAGGAAGAAATCCTAGGTTAATGAACACTGGCTTGGATTTAAAGCAGAATGAGAATGGAGAGCCACACATGAGCACCTTCACCATTTATATAATCTGACACATTGTGTTTTAGAAATAAACTGTGCAGAAGTGCTTAGGAAAAAAAGAAAAAAATCGGAATTTGATGCAGTTAAACCCAAAAGCTCTGTCTGTTCTCACCAACTGCATTATCCACTCTTTTGTCTGCCATGTCGGGGGTTGGATGAAGCAAAGGGTTGGATCTGCCCTTCACTCTGCTCTGCAGCTGAACAGAGCTGCTTGTGCCGACAGAAACACGTCTCTCTACCATCCTCTTTGGAGGAGTGGGTTGTATCGGCGTAATCTCTGCTCTCTTCATGGGCGTCGATCTGGCTGCTTTGGCACGCTCTCCATCAGGGAGCTTTTTGGCTTGGCCGGACTGAGAACTGGTGCTGGAGGATACCGGCGCTGCAGGGTCGCAGATAGTGGAGCGGCGAGGTCTTTTCGGAGCAGGCTCTTTGCTGATGCTGCTGGGGCCGGTGGAACTGCTCAGACTCCGGTTTGAGGGTGGGTTTAGTTTACCTGAGTGGGCACAGAATATAACCACAGTTTAAGAAGGAGAGCAATAGTTTTCCACTGCCCGAGTTTTATCTGAAAGATCCCAGCAAAGTCCTTGATGGGAGAGATGCAGTGATCAAAGATTCTGAGGATGGTTTCTGAGTTAAGATTTTCTCTATTATTTCTGACTGTTGTAACTGCACTAATGTACTGGATCCTGCCTGCCTGCAAACAAAACCACTTCCAGTACGACAAGTTCACATCTAGTGAATCCTCCCCAGAGTCTCCAAGCAGAACATTAAGCAAACAGAAAAATTCCCGTCATTCCAACCAGGAAAAAAGCATGAAGACATTTCAAAGAAAAACATAGAAATAATAGTGATCTTGATCCTAAATCAAGAGCCGTTTGTATGTTAAAAGAGCCAACCTTACTTTAAAAGTGCGCCTTTTCTTTATGATGGGTAGAAGGTGTATCATCTGTTATTGTTTTCTATTTCTTTTCTGTCTCTGCACTAAAAGAAACTAAACATAACAGGAAGAGCCTAACTTAGCATCTCACTACAAAGGATTACATATTATTATTATGTTTTTTGATTTAAAAAAAAAAAAAAAAAATTAAAATCCTGAATGAAATATGACAGAGACTTTATGCTCCTCTTTTTGTGACCATTTTCACTACCAAGGCTGTGCTGATTGTCAACCAGAGAGCACCGAGCTACAGACACCATTCAGCTACAAATAACATATTTCCAAAGAAATGCTGCTGTAGTACAATCTAATCAATATGTGTTTATTTTATTTAAAAAAAAGGAACTAGCTGTTTTTTTTTAACTTGCGTATTCTTCATTTATCAAGCTAAAAAACTTTAATGAAATATCTGCAGAATGCACCAGTTTTTCATCCAGATACAGCAGCCCTGGCAAGTGATTAGTGCAGCAGTGGTGACTGATGCACTTTTCCAAAAAGCTCATGGTGACCAATAGAACTTAAAACTACAGAAAATAGAACCAGAAAGAGTGAAAACTACATGTCAGACGCTGCTCATCGCTAGGCAACAGTCAAGCATAAAAACCATCAACCAAAATTTGTAGTTGCCTCTCTAGTCATCCAAGAAGAGCTTAGCATTTAGCTTACCTTTAGCTGGGGACACAGATAGGCTGGAGTTAAAGCTGGACAGTGAAGAGGAGGATGAAGAGGTGTTCTTCCTCTCTGTGACCCTCAAGGTCTGAACACCTGGAACTTTAACACATGAGAGCTTTCTCAGTACAGCAGCCTGTTAGAGAGGAAAGAAAGGAAATGCCATGAATGCACACGCCATGTGCATGGCTGCTATGGATGAAAAAGAGAAAAAAACCTTTTCAGTAGGAAAAGTAAATATTTAATACAGTAAAAACAAAAATAAAAAATTAAGTTTTGCTTTTTAGTGATGCTCATGGAAAACATTTGTCAGGTTTTTTATTTATTTGTTAGTTTAGGAGGAACTGTGTTTTATTCCAGCTGCAGATTTGGTCCCATTTTCAGCAGACCCATAATAAATTTATGAAAGAACCAAACTTATGTTTTTTGTGACAAACAAGTATGTGTTCCGATCACTCTATCACAGAAAAATAAGATTTGTAGAACTTATTGGAAACTCAAGACAGCCTTGACATTATGTTTTTTACAAGTGTATGTAAACTGTTGACCACAACTGTATTTGTGTCATTCTCAATACTTTTGGCCATGACTGTACATGATCTAATGAACAGCAGTGTTTTTGATGCAAATACTGCATCTGCATATGCAAAACTTTTATACAAGTCAGTCAAATTTAAGGCTGTTTATCGAGTTCTTAAAGTTCAGCTTCTTCATATTTTGTAGCAGCTTGCTAAAAATCGATATCTCTACAAGTCACTGGAGACACACTAAAGAGGTTAGCACCACTGCCAGTCAGTTTTCATTCACTGAGAAGTAGATCCTCCTGTTTCTGTGAGGCATTATACCACAGTCAGGACTTATTTAGTAGCTGCATCAACAGCCACTATCGGGCTTTCTGGTAGTTCAGCAGTACCACCAGTAGATGGCGCCACATCTGTTTCAGTAACCTCACCCGGCCTGATGCTGAGGTTCTTTCTAATCAGGCTCAAAAAAAGACAATCAAAACACCACCAAGATAAACGAAGGAGTATAAAGCCTTATTTTATCATAGTTAACAGGTACTTGATCTTGGCAAATAATGTGACTTTGTACCTTTAAAAACTGGATCATATAATTATCCTCTAACTGGGAAAAAAAAAAAAAAAATTCAGATTTCTGTGATTATCTAATTTGTTACTCAGCCTGCTGCAGCTGTCAATATATTAACAGATTTTGTTCAAAGTTACCTCGAATACATAAAAAAAAAAGAAAACCGCTGAAACCCAAGTAGGAATATGTAAAGGGAGCACTTTCAGAGAAACAAAGTAATGCTATCAAGGCACGAGTGTCAGAGGGGTATAATTCACACGATTTAAATGTAATTAAAGCTTCAGTTTGTCTTCTAAGAGTTGATTCCAAATGTTTCATTTATCAACTGAAAAGGAGAGTAAACCATTCATCCGCCTTTATGGTCGTTACATGCTCTACCTTGGAGGGTGGGGCCAGAGTGCGTTTACCCAGCAGACTGGAGTTGAGGGAGCAGTCGCTGGTGTCCGAGGCCACGCTCACCGAATCAGAGAGTAAATCTTCCGACGACTCTGCCCGGGGATTAAGACGAGACGATGGGCTCCGCCTCAAAACTCCTGTAGTCTAAAAAAGAAAAAGTGTAAAAATATTCACATAACGTTTTGATATTCTGCTCATGGATCGCACCAAAGAGAAGGTAGAACCTTTACTCTGCTCGGCGGCTGAAGCCTTGTTTTCTCCAGTCCACTCTTGCTGGCTGAACGGGATGCAGTTGGAGCCACGGGTTTACTTGGCAGCACCACAGCAGCGCCCAGCGAGGATTTCCCTCGTAGTGTTGTTCTGCACTGAGACCTGGAGCCAACCATGGGGCTGGAGGTACTGAGCCTGGCAGCAGGCCGGCTGGACGGCGCTCTGCTGGAGCTGCTCCCTCGCAGCAGCTGCTGTTGGATGGCAGGCGGCAGCTGCTTCAGGGGACTGTCCTGCACGCAGAACGTCTGCCGTTTAACGGGGCTGAGGACACTGGCAGTGCAACCCGGCTTTCCTAATTTAACCTCTGTGCCCAGAGTGAATTCCTCCTCCTTCGTCTCCACACTGATTTTTGCATCACAGATTGTTTGGGTTGCGTTTTTGTCCTCGCCAGGAAAATCCCCACATTGTAGCTGGCTGACAAGTCTGTGGGCTTCTTCACACACAGCTTCCAGCTGATCACCAGTCAGTGGGGTCCATTTCTCCTGCACATCGCCGCCATCTTCCTCAAGTGGAGACGATAGGTCTTTACCCACAAACACCTCATCTTCTTCTTCACCTTTGGAGCTGCAGATGACCAATCGCAACCAAACACATAGCTGTGATCGACCCAAGAAGCTCGAAACAAACATGATTTTAAAAACAGAAATTTTACAATAATGCTATTTTTAAATTTCATGAATCATAGATGGTTTAGAGACTGTTGCAGGATTGATTACTATGCAACTAGACTTTGATGTGGATCATCTCTAATCCACACAGGGTCAAACTTACACACCTGAAACTAAATTAACAAAAAACAACAAGTTAATCACTGTGAGGCTTTCAGACCTTAGAACACTGTGCCTACTGTCAAGCATGGTGGTAGTACCATCATGCTTTGGTCTAGGTAATTTTTCGACCCCTCAAATTTCATATCTTCCGATTTTAGCTGATCAAAGCACTTTCTGTATATCTACACAAAGGATCAATAGTATAGATTAAGAAAGGCAGAAGGAAATATCACCTAAATAAAAACATCGATAAGGCCAACTATCACCATACCTTTCTAATTTTGGTCGATACAATATGATTTTAGACACAATAAAAGCCTCAGAAAGACTTCCCACAACCAATGTCAAATTTATGACAATTTTACCACTTCATCAAGCTTCTCTTATAAATCATTTTAGAAATATTAACAGTAATAATCAAAACACATGAAACTAAACACTTGGAGCATCAGTCAGTAACAAATTTTGTAATAATAAACTGTAATCTGTAATATAATATTAAACAGCGTTATTAAATAAAATTATATATGATCTTCCCATATCAAACTACTGTCTACCCCTGAAAGGGTTTAAGTAAAAATTTAGTTCTGTGAAATTAACTTTGATTAGATCATTTGGGGATTCCACTGCTAATTATTTCAGAAATAAAATAAATCTGTTGACCCATTTGTTATTTTAAATGATTAACAATGGAAAAAGGTGCCTCATATGAGATCTTTTTTAAACAGAATTGGAACAAGGTGAAGCTAAAACGATATTAGCAGAGGAGTTCTGCATATTTTGCAGAAACAGGTTTTACCCTTTAAAGTATAACTGCCATTACTCCAGAGCTTTACTTCCAGCCACACATGTTTCAAAATGCATTTTCAATCATTCAAAACCAGAGTTGCTTTTTTTCCCTAAATCTTTTCAGTCATGCGAGTTGCAGACAAAGAAAGTCGACTTATTATACTAGACAGACTAGACAGATCCTGCAGACTTGGGTTTATCCAGTTTTAATGCATTTGAGTCAATTGCATGAAAAGGAAAGAAAATAAGATATAGTGTCCAAAATAGGGTTTCCACAATTGTTTATACTTTTATTACATATAAAATATTTTTAAATTATGCTGTCAGTGTTTATCAGATTGTATCAGGTCTTAATCTCTCTGAGGTGTTAAAAACTGGGGGACATTTCGACTAATAACTCTGCACAACAAGCTGAATAACACTATGAGCTAAAACACAACCGTCGCTAATGAAATATTGAAGGTTTTGAAAGCAAAAACTCTTTTGAAGGCAAAAACTCTTACCTCACCGGTGACAGGGACACGTCGAAGTCAAACTTCTCATCTTGTAAAAAACATACATCTGTTTATGAGAGATAGCACTGGTTAAAACAGTCAATAAGACCCATCCAGAGCCAAGTGTAGGAGCTGACGTTTACCGCGGTTAGCTCTGCAGTCCATCTCGCGGTGCGCTGCTGCTCTGAACGAAACGGATCGAGCCAGTTCAGTGTAACACAGGACTCTGGAATTACACCAATATGATAAAACTCAAAAAACAACTGTCAGCTTAAACACTAACGCTGCACCCAGTAAGTTTATGTTAAAGGTCGAGCTAATTGTACGTTAGCTTGCTAGCAAGTTTCCAGACATTATCAATCAGTAATAGACATACACTGTAATCATGAGCTATTAGCGTCGATTAATGGCGCCACATGAAAATTAAACAAGACCGAATGTAAATAATTC
Organism: Jordanella pulchra; assembly: GCA_034780135.1. Taxonomy (NCBI): domain Eukaryota; kingdom Metazoa; phylum Chordata; class Actinopteri; order Cyprinodontiformes; family Cyprinodontidae; genus Jordanella; species Jordanella pulchra. The sequence continues at coordinate 4,960 of JAUZNJ010017918.1, read as the reverse complement.
AAACCTTTAATTTCTCTGAAGTCGTTTCTGCCCCGCATTCAAATGTCAACCCGTTAACACGCCTAACAAATAATTCAAATCTCTTGCGCTACCGTTCACGTGACTCAGACTCCCTCTATGATTGGTTGGAAGTTATGTAACGTAATGGGTTTGTGGGTTTGTAGTCCTTGACCGGCTCGAGTCAACGTAAGTAAACGTTAAGTGAAAAGGCTCAAATAGGCGTAAGAGAAGAGAGATGGAAGACATTTCTAAGCAGAGGTGAACGTTATGTTTGAATATAATACAGACATAAAATGCTAAAAATCATTTACCAATGTTATTGTTTTGTCAGCAATAGAATACATTAATACGCTTAGAATATACTTTAAATATGTAGAGTGAGTACTCTTTCTTATAATAATAAAAATAATTATATCTCATTCATAATTCATTATTAGTTTTTTCAGGATAACTGTTATTTTTGTCTATTGCTTTGTTAAAAAATAACATAACTCAATTTCTGCGTTTGTATTTGATAGCTTATACTTTCTACCACTAGATGGTAGTATAGAGCTGTAACTTAATATATTCAAACTGAGCCTGCCGTCTTACTTAGCAGTCGTACTTAGCAGTGTTAATAACAAATATCTGTAATGTGAAATTTTCTACTTTTAAGTCATTCTATGAATTTTTCAGCAAAACGATCATTTTTAAATCTGTATAAAAGTTTGTTTTGTGCATGTTAGATGTGACTTTCCAGAGGGGAAAATTGGTTCAATTTTATGTTTTTTTTTTTAATTTTCCATTTAATTACTGTTTGCCTCATAGTTTCACTTTACACAAACAAAACAACATGAAACCTCTCTAAATTCAATTTGTTAACTCGAGTCTTAACTTAAGTAAAAGTAACACTATAACTAAATAAAAAGTTGCCTTTAAAGTAATTACTCTTGTAATAGTAAAATGTATATGGTATTTGGACCAGCAGTCTCAGCAGAGACTCCCAGACTTCCCTTTTCACAGACTTCTCCTCCAGCTCTGCAGGGGGAAACCCAAGGTGCTCCCAGGCACACTGAGAGACATAGTCCTGGGTTGTCCCATGGGCCTCCTCCCAGCTAAACGTGTCCCTTGGAAGACCTCCCAAAGGAGGCATCCAGGGGACATCCGAAGAAGATGTCCGAGCCACCTCAGCTGACTCCTCTCGATGTGAGGGAGAAGCAGCTCTACACCGAGCCTCTCCTGAATGATCCAGCTCCTCACCCAATCTTTAAAGGAGAAACCAACCACCCTGCTGAGAAAGCTCTTTCAGTTGCTTGTATCCAGGATCTTGTTCTTTCGGTCATGATCCAGATTTCATGGCCATAGGTGAGGGTAGGAACATAGAGCGACCGGTAAATCGAGAGCTTTGCCTTTTCACTCTGGTCCTTCTTCACCACGACAGACCAGTGCAGCGTCTGGATTATTTTTTGAATTATAAAACTTACAAAATCAATAGTTGCAGTATGTAGAATAGGTTAAGTTACAGTAAACTGTTTACAACATTTTCACTCACCTCCAAATGACACAGCAGACTCAGCAGATGGAAAATAACATTAAACCAATTGAGTTACTAACCATGGGTAGAGTAGCCAGAAATTTTACTAAGAATAGTGATATTTTATCATATGTTTACTCAACTAAAAGTAAAAAGTACAATGCTCTTACAAGTACTTTTTTTTTCAAAAAGCAACTGAAGTAAATACTAAAGCTAGCTACTAAAGTAAATGTAACTAGTTACTATCCACTTCTGGGAATAGGCACAACCTAACCTCACAGAGTTAAACAAAATGCATTATTTCTTTATATATACTCTGATTAGGAGTTTCTGAGTTAGTTGCGAAATATATATGCAGTGGGGGTGAAATATATTTACTTTGTAGAGAGCACTACAATATCATAATCATTTACCTACTGATGGGGCAATTTTCATAAATAATTAGAAGCCGATACTGCAATGTGGGTATCACACCACTGTTGTTTGTGAAATGTTATGAACAGGGCAAGAAACATTTCTAACCTAACTCCCAATCATAAAGGCTATTAATTATCTCCTCAGTATCTCTGCAAAGGAATCCACTGTTTAGGCAGCCTTAAAAGATTAGCATAAAAGTCAGTCACTTTATTTGGGTGCAATTGAATTAATCTCAGAAAGTAAAGTCAAATATCTTGGGGGTTATTTTTGATCAGGACTATTCCAGCTCTCAATCTGCAGGTATACTAGTGACGCCTGGAATTTCTAATACTAGAATGGGACGCAGGTCTTTTAGTTATCTGTGTCCTCTGTCACCTATGTTTAAGGGAAGACATAAAAATGTCCTTTTTGACAAAAAATATAGTTAGAGTGGCTTAGCTTATCTTGACCTACGGCTTTAGCAACACTGCTATAGTCTTAGGCTGCTGGAGGACATAAGGGCCACTCTTCATTGTACTTTATTCTATCTCTGTTCTCCCATTCTGCAGTATTTGTTAGTTCAACTCCTAACTCTGTCTGCTTTTTCTCATCTTAGCTTCATTTGACCTGGTTCTGTTTGGCTGTGACACTATCCTGGAGGGAAATTTCACATGAGCTGCTGACATCCACACCTTCCATTATAGATGACAGAGTTGGGCCTGATTTTTAGTGCTTAGTCCTGTTTCTTCTAGACATAGCTTTAGGCTCAGTGTTAACTGTTGAAAGGGACTTTTTACCCTCAACTGTTGCTCCATGCCTGCTCGGTGTTAGGGATTGCTGTAGACTTAAAGCATTACGCAGGCAAATATCTACTGTCTCTGCATGCTCACCCAGAAGCGAATCCTAAAAATCTATGACTGGATGCAATCAACTGGTTTTCCAAGCTGACTGGATAATCTGATTGAATTGTCTCTGTAAAGTGCAATTAGATGACATGTTGTGACTTGGCACAATATAAATAAACTGTGGAGCTGGATAACAGTTACCTTTTATATCTCTGCTTCTTTCTGCATGTCTGCTTTTGTCTCCTTGAACCCCACTCGGCCTTGGCAGGTGATCACACTGATCCTGGTTCTGCTGGAGGTTTCTTCCTGCTGAGAGGGAGTTTCTTCTCTCCACTGTCGCTACATGCATGCTTAGTGTGGGGGATTGCTGTTGAATTAATGAGTCAATGCAATCATTTGTTTTTTCTTTGGATAGAAAACTTTTAACCAATCTGATTGTGTGTTTTGATTGAATTGTCTCTGTAAAGAGCCTTGAGCTGATGTGTATTGTAAATTGGTGCTATATAAATAAACTGAATTGAATTGAATAGTCGCGGGGGCTGAGGAGCGGCCACAGTACCTTCAACCTGAGCCCCCCTCCCTATCCCTTGTAGACTTGTGGGAACGCTTGGCTCATATTAGCTCACTCTTGTCTGTTCAAACAGCCACCATAAAGACTCTTTTTTTAAAGACATGAACGAAACGGTTTGAGAGAGCAGCCAGGCCAACCAATCACTGGAGTCTTGTGTGATGGGACTTTTTAGCTCAGCTCAACCAGCAGGCTGAAAGGAAGGGAAAAATAAAGAGTGAGGCAAAGGGCCTTGGATCCTGGCTCCAGTTTCAAAGACGACAACAAGAGAGGCTTAGATAGTGACAGAGAGAAGGGAAGTGGAAAGAAGAAGGAGGAGGGAAAGACGGGATCTGAGCCACTTCTCTCATTGGTTCTAAAAAGTTCACAGAGCTCTATTCAATCATTTTCTGTGCTGATCAGAAGTGTGTGGTCCTTTTTCATCCCCTTGACTGTTTTGGCTCTCTCTGCTTGGTTGGTCCAAAAGTTCCTGCCTCACACTGTTATTCTTTCAAGCCTTTTGCCAATGACTGTGAGACAAATAAGCAGGTGATCAAACTAAATGGTGAATTGTTGCTTTGAATATCCTTTCCTAATCTTATGGTTCTAAATATTTATGTGATGTAGCTAAATAAAAAAAATAAAAAAAAATATGTGGAAATTAAGGTCTTTCCCTGGAATTCACCCCATCATCAACTGAATATTTCATGGTCCTGCATGAAGAAATGAAACATGTAAAGAGCATGACAAGAACTCACAAGGACGGTACCAAATGAAAAAATATGTTTTCTGCTATTCTTGTTTAGCCCTAAATTCAATATAATTGTAGAAATTAATTTCGATCATGATTAGAAGGTGGGGCTGCATGGTGGAGCAGTGGTTATTGCTGTTGCCTTACAGCAAGAAGGATCTGGGTTCGGTCCCGTCCTGGGTTAATTCTGCATGGAGTTTGCATGTTCTCCCCGTTTGGGTTCTCTCTGGGTACTCCGGACATAACTCCTAGTTGTACCCTGCCTTATGCCCGTTAACTGCCGCAGATAGGCACCAGCCCAACCACAACCCTGACGGACCAAGTGGGAGAAAATGAATGGATGGATGGTTGAATGGATTCAAAGGTGAATATACAAAGTTTATTCGGTATATTCAATCAATTGCTTGTTACAAAACATGCAATCATCACAGCAGGAGCTTCTTGTATGGAGAAATATGAGCATAATTCAGGTAAAAGCATCTAAAAGTTTATTAGAAGAATGTTTGAAAGGATAAATACCCAGTCCATGCGAGACGTGTGTGCATGGGAAGAGTGGTTCAACATAACATGTAAACACTCACCGGTTATTTGGTACAACTGTCCAACTGTGTCATGATCCGGGGCTCTTTGCCTGTTTTCCTGTTGGGGTTGCTCTTCTGTGCGCCTTTTCCCCTTCCTGCACCAGATGGCGCCAGGGTCTGCGAGATGTGCGGTGTGGCTTCCAGCAGCGCAGGTGTCTCCAATCATCCTCATCTGCTTCGCCATACTTAAGGAGCTGCTGGTCCAGTCAGAGGCGATTCTAGAGTCTGTGGGGGCCCCAAGCAAAAAATTCTAGGGGGCCCTACCGACCATTATGTTAGGCTATAAATAATCTCACACCAACGAAAAATGTATTAAATAAAACCTTT
>JAUZNJ010017907.1:0-17362 GCA_034780135.1 Jordanella pulchra | reverse complement strand
CTCACTATCAAACATTTAGACAGATTTGTGGACAACATTTGAAAGAAATGGGAATATTGTTTATCTGGAATGAATTTAAGATCTTTGAGTCCATCTCATGGAAAATGGAAGCAAAAACAAAAGTGTTGCGTTTATATTTTTGTTGAGTGTAGCTACCCTACCTTATTGTTGACCCTAGCGGAGCACTTATTAAGCGTCAGATGGGAAGATGGATGTTACTGTTCCGGCTCAGTGGAACGTAGGAGATGGGAGTTTGGTTCATTCCGGAAGTCCGACCCGGTTTGGACTTCACAGGGCTTAATTTCATAACTCAAAGTAGCTTTAGCGAGGAGTCCCTCTTTAGCAACAACAGCTAACTTGTAGTTTCGACTCAGGTAGGTAGGGGAAGTTTCAGCTTGTGGTAGAATCAGTATGGCACAGCGAGGCAGTTTCATACTTTGGGTCAACGGCTTCTAGCCGCTCCGCTGTAGGGCCTGGCTGTTTCATGGGTTTTCAAAAAGCTGCGTTCAACTGTTTGAACTTTTTCTGTAGGATTCATACAACCTTTTTTAATGTACACTCTGCTAACAGTTAGAATCAAGAACTTACCCAGAATATAGGTATCAACCAACCACCTAAAAATAATAGCTTTATCTAAACTGCCATGGTCTAATCTAGGTTAACCTGTGTGAGTAGTAGCCTCGGTTCCTCAATTCTCAGGGGAGGCACCTGGCATTGTCTTCAGCTGCTGTAAAGTATCTGATTCAATTTTTGTTTGTGTGTGTGAGTGTGTGTTAATAGGCAGTAACAGATGTACTTAAGAAGTGTTGTGTGAGTGTCTTATGATTTCAAAAGCAAAACAACAGAAAAATTAGACAAAGATAGAAAAAGAAAAGTTTGAAAATCAGGACCATGTTGATAGTCAGTAAAATAGTAAGAAGAATCATGTCCCTGAAGCTCCACCTTCCTCACCTTTAATAGCTCAGGAGCCTGTTTCTTCAGCTTCTCCATCCTCCACTCGTTTTCACACGGGTTTAGTGAGGAGGGCGGAGCCGTGCACGAACATTTACAGTCTGATCCAGAGCTGACTGTCTCTACTGTGTAGAAGTCCTCCACACGAACGGCGCCACTTCGCAGCCGCTGGCAGGCATCTTTGCTCAGAGGCCGCATGATGCACTTACAGCGGCAGTCGGAGCCCTCCGATGTCATCCTGACAGGCTCAGTCTCCCCAAAAATCTAAAAGACATAATGTCAATGTTTTATTTTTGTTAAACCATTAGTAACTCTTAAGATGCATGGTGTGGAAAAGTCTGAGTAGCTTAGTTTACTAAGGATATAAACTAAAGTGTTTTGTTCTTTCCGCAACAGAAGACCTGAGGTACCATTTCCAGTCATCTAAAACAGAGGAAGGAAGGAAGGTGATTCTGAAAAATAAACACATGCTTCCTTTCTTTTGAATGTAAGCTGGTGTGACTCAGACAAAATCCTTGGAGAAATATATAATTCACCTAGCCTCCCCACCAGCTGGCCTGCACTGGTTGATGACAGGCTCTTTGGCAGACCGTGGCTTACTTAATAAACAGGAGGAAAGGCATCGCCTTCTGAACACAGCATTCCTCACATTTCCTATGGCAGGCATGAAGGCTTACAAAAAGTAAGGAACTCTCGCTAGAAATTCAAATTTAATGTCAAAGAAATGTTAAGACAGTGATGATTTTGCTGTAAAATGATCCAACTAATCCTAATTCTGAACAGAAAGGCCAGCTTTACAAATAACCTGAGTAGGTGTCTCTTGAATGAACCAAAGTGAGTTTGTAGGAAACATGATCAAAGTAGAATAATGCATAATTGCTATATTGGGCATCTACTGTTTCAAAGCATTTACTAAGTATTTAACTCGTAAACTAGACATCAGGGAGCATGAATTAAAACCTGGATTATTAGGCAGGTTCATCTAATATTCCAGCATCAAAACAAGTTAGATTTTCTGTAAACGAAACAGTAGGACCTGATCTTCAGAAGATTTGCACATCTTAAAACATGTGCAAACTTTTCTTTACATGCCAACTTCAAAGAAGGTGCAAACTGATTTCCATTGCAATTCGACAGACAGCTGAATGACCATCATGTGCAAATTCATAGATGGAGAATAAGCAAATGTAAACATTTACAACAGGCAAAGTGAATTTCTAAATCAGAAACTCAGTTTCTGTTGTAGTTTGGGTTCTTTTTTGGTACTCCTAATATACAATTCTGCCACAAAGGAGGTATTGGTGCAATGGCAGATGATGGAGACAGATTCTATGCACTTAATTATATTTGGACCATGAAAAATACCAATAGTAGAATAATTCAATTCAATTCATGTTATACTTTATTGATCCTGGAAGGGAATTTCAGTAATATTAATAAAGAAGAAAGGTATCCACAGACTGGCACAAATAAATACCGCTGGAGGATTAAAGGATCGTCAAACATAGCATCAAATAGGCGAACATAGACTTCAGAATGAAATAAGGCTATAACGCCATTGTTTCAGCAAAGGTAAAATTCAAATCAACTTTAAGGACACAAAACCAGCATCCTAAAATCTTTACACTGGCAGTTAAAATGAAGCCAAAATACCTTTGTGGATACGCATACATTGAACTGCAGAGATCCCTTATTTTCCATCCAAATAACATTGGTTCTTGTGATTTCAAAATGTATTTTGTATGAAGGATAATACATACAAAATACATACAAAACACAAAACATATTTTGTATGTATTTTATATCCCTAAGAACCATAACTAAATATGAAGGAACACTGGAAAACATTAAAAAAATAAGAACAAAACATTCCAAGTAGAAGAACCTGGTAGTTTATTTACAAGTAATTAACAAAGTCCTCAAAGTTCCAGAAACTCAAATCAAGCAAAAGATGGAAACTATAAGAAATAAAGTATTTGAAAAAAGAAAACTAGATAATTTAAAGCTGAACTCTAACACAACAGAAATTGCACAATAGTCTACTATTATTGCGATGCAAAAGTAGGCTTGTAACATTTGTCGTTCTTAATATGTACTGAAAACAATAACACTTGTGTTAATTGGCGTGTGATTGAGAAACCTTGGCTACGGTAATGACTCCTGGGACATGATGTGGCTGCGGCGAGATAAACGGCAGGACAGATGTTGATGTGCTACGAGCTCATTGAGCATTTTTATTAATGAGCTGTGCTTTCTTGTTAGTAAAAATAAACTGTGCACTTTCATCTGTTTTGTTATTAAAACATAATTAGTACTTTTAATGAAACTTCTAATAACTTTGTCTGAGAAATTTAGTCACTTAACATCCACAAGTCATCAAACTTGCAGAGATATAGCATGTTCTGTTCTGACTTGGATCATTCATCAGACACGATTAGTTGAGTTGGAAATTCATAGAGAACATGAAAACTGTTTGGGGTATTCTGTGGCACAGGGCCTGATAAAATAACAGATAAACCTGGGGCCTCTACATGTTTATTTATTATATATATGGAGCTTAGAAACAGAAAATATAAAGTGTGGATGGGAGGACAATCCTTCCACCATCTGAGAAATGTACATAAAGCTGAGGACCAGCGGACATACATGGTTAATAGGAGGAGGATGTCGCATGTTGGATATCAGAGTTGAAGAGATTTGATCAGTTGCCAGTTTTCCAACTTTTTCACAGCTATTGGGTTTCTTTGGTCAGAGCAGCTGCGGGTTTAGTGAAAACAAAGTTATGATAGAGGTGGTAGAGGCTCATTAGTGCAGGAATGTGGACCAACCGATGGGAAAAGGTGCAGAGGGTGAGATGCTACTCACTGCTCTGCTACTGCTGATGTACTGGGGGGTGGGGGTTCTGATCCATGTTAAGAGAAAAGGAACGGGTTGACAAATACAACAGCCACATGAAAATAAGGTTAATCAGCTGATTAAACTTCTTTAAATAACGCTGTGGGTTCATTCTGGTGAGCAACATTGTTTAGACATCTGCATAACTTTCACATCAGGAAGATTCCAACAAGATTTACATCGCAGCCTTTCTTTTCTGGATTTTTCAAGAAGATAGACTTTACAGCAGCTAATCAGAATGAATCAGAATTATCTTTCCATCAGACCGGTTAGTTCCTCATGCTGTTAAATCACATGTACCAGTAGGCATACCTAATTATCCCACATCTCATGCCAAGCTGACCTACCAGCATGAGAACAGGCAACACAATTTAGAGCGGCATTAATTAAGGATACAGAGTATTTAACGCATGCTTTGAGCTTTGACCTCTAAAGTGCAGTCAAGTTTTAGGTCAAAAAGCACACAGCTCAATCTGCACAATGAGAGGAAGAAAGCCTGCATGCTGCGGGGAGCTCTATTAGATCAGCCACAACAGCCTTTAACAGTTAACATGCCCTGACAGGCTGCGAAGACAAACCCAAGCCCAGAATGCAATGCGGTTTGAGCGACAGATGCTTCTACAACCACCAACCTGTTGTATCTGCAGCCGTTTTCAGGTAAGCAGTGATGTCTTCTCTCAGAGTGTTAAACCTGCTGAGAATCTCAGGCATTTGTGTCTGCAGTACTGAGATATTCCAAAGATACAAAAACTGTTAAAGTTACTATTTAAGGTTTACGTTGCCTGTTCTCAATGTACTGCTGCACACTGCCGGTCAGATGACTTCAAGGATTAACCTTCTGTTAGAAGACAAAAAGCATGGACCATAATAGTGTGGAAACTAAATGCATGTCTTTTTTTGTACTTCCAAAATCACTCTGTAAAATACAGAACAGTAAAAAAGAAAATCCACCTGTCATGCACATTATGCATATTTTAATAAAAAAACAACACAATTTACATGATTCCAATATAGAATATTGCTTGGGTTGATTTTTGTGCTCAGTTTATGATGTGATGGTAGGAAAAACTGCTGCTAATATGTTTTAAGTAAAAGCATTCAGGTCATGCTTTTTAGATTCTATTCCAAGCCGCAAAAGTCGCAAATGCTGTTTCCATGGATTTTAGTTGGGCTACATTTCCACAAAGACAAAAGAAATAAATCTCTATTTAGCAAATAAACCATGTTAAATTTGAAGAAACTGGATGCACAACCTTTATAACATCTTTCTCTTACTGGCACCAAGCACTGAGCCCAAAGATTCAGTCTGATGTTTAATCCAGGTAAAAATGGTAATGATAAAAAGAACCTGGTGCAAGGGAGGAATCAGAAACCCAACTCTGGTGATGAACCCTAAAGCCAGGCAAAAACCTCTGGATTTAGCACAAGACTGTAAATTAGCCAAAGACAAAGTTTATCAAGTTCTCAGTGCTTTAAAAGCAAACATCGACATTCCAACAGAGTCTGTTTATGGCTCCAGATACAGTCTGAAAGATTCACCATGCAGGATGCCACCGTACCATACATCCTAACCCGACAGACATCAAAATGACCCAAACAACAGCCTCTCCAATGGTTTTATTCTAAAGGTGAGGCTTTTAAAGTTAGAGTATGTGTCACAGTTTCCATGACTGAGAGACAAATGTCATCATGAAGTGATGAGTTTGTTGAAAAGGTTTTTATTGGATGAATCAGGCGGAAACAAACAGTCTCTTCAGTTACAGCTGCTGAGATGCAGCCAAAAAAGATTCAATAATAGATCTGGTTCAGTTGGACTTTTTTTCAGCAAATAAAATCAACTAAAACAGGAGATTATTTGGCAAGTTTTTTACTTTTTAAATTATTAACTACTGATGATAATACTATAAGAGCTTTATGAGTGAAGTTAAATAACTCAGAAAAAATAACTTAAAACAGAACTATAGGCTTGTTTTAAAGTAAAAGTTAAATGAAAACACAAAGATACAAATCAAACCATCAACTTGGCTCCCAAATAAAAAACACATACTGTAATAATCCTACCATACAGTGTCCTAATTATTAGTGTGTGCTTGGTGACCTCAGTTATGAGAGGAATGAGTGATGCTGCCAAAGCCTTTTCCCCAGATGATGTCTTCAAACAGATCTGGCAAAAAGCTGTGGAGCTCTTTGCCGCTACAGATATACACGCCATCATTCACTCCTAGACAGAAATAAATCAAACTATAAACAATAAACAATTTGGGCAGCTTAATAATCACTTTTGTTTTCTCAACAAAGCCACAAACATTCTCATGATTCTGTCTGTTCAACTGATTTCTATCTTAACACTTGTGCCTCAGGTAAATTTGACATGATCTCAATCCATGACGCTCACTTTTGTATTTTTGTTGTCTATACATTATTTATCAAAGGAAAAGATTAACTAGATTACAAAATAAATGTAATAATCTGAGAAATAACTTTTACCTTATGAACTGATGGGTCAGATTTTAAGAGCACAATAAAAACAAAATGACAAGCGCAAGAAAAAGAATACAATAAAGGGGTTTCAAACTGATAAGCAAGAAGTGGAAGTTGATGAGATAAATGCAACATTAAGGAGGGGAAAAGCAGGGAATAACAGGAAAAAAGGTTTAAAATGTTCCTTTCAAAACCAAAATTTGAAAAAGTGTCTTTGTGAGTCAATATTCTTGCAGAACCACCCTTTGAAACTATTCCAGCTTATGGTTTATGGATTCCACATGTACATCTAGACATAAATGTTGCCCATTCAACTCAAAAATGTGAAGATTAATTTTGACCCTTTTTTTCCTTCTTCTACAGATGCTCAGGTGGATTTAGCTCGGGACTTTAACTGGCCTAGTCAAAGTCCGGAGCTAAAACTACATATTCATTCTAAGCATTCTTTTAGGCTGTTGTCCTGCTGGACGGGATTCCAGGAGAAGGACGTCATCTGTATCTAGATCCCCTCTAATCACTAATTTAGTTCTGTTGTGAAATAATCCCTACACCATGTTTCACAGTGTGTCAGGGTGACGTGTTTGTTTCCTACAAACAGAAAAATACTTTTTGTCAGTAAAAAGTTACATTTCAGTCTCATCTGACCAGAGGACTTCCTCTACTTGTTTGTCTCAGATTGCAATCAGAGCTTCTCTTGGTCTTCAAATTTTCTCCTGATCTGTCTGCTACAATCCTTGGTCTTTATAAAGCTGTTTACTCCTTTATGTTTTCTATCAAACCTTTGAGGCCAGAAATGAACAGTTGGATTTATACTAAGATTAAATTACACACAGATGAAGTCTAATGTTTAATATTTGGTTGAACATAGTGTTACAGGAAAGGGTGGATATAAATGGATGCCACTTTTTAAAGATAATTATTGGTAAACCAAAACAAAATAAGTCAAAACATTATTCTTCCACTTCAACATTAGGTTAAACTTTACAAAACCCATCATAACCATCATTTATATACAGTAAAGAGACAATTTATTAATGATTAAAAGACAGTATATTAATGTTTGATAATAAATAATAAACTGCACCTCAGTCATTTAAAAGGTAAACAGATAATTTATTAAGGTATTAAGCCCACTGATGTTAGTGTCCAACATGACATGGCAAGTTCAATTAAACAAAACGGCTCGGTTCAGGTATTAAATCCACCAATGTTAAAGTTAGGTTTACCGTTTACAGTTTATACATATAGTTTATACAGTTTATAAATGTTTATAAAACATTAATAAACTAAATTTGAAACATTGATGAATAGTCTGCTTACCATTAATACATAAAGGTTATTAAGTGTTACGCAAAACTATGGCTTACAGATATTGGAATAATACAAATATTTTAAAGTTTGTTTTTTTATAATACAAAACTTTAAAACAAATTCAATGTATAAACACTTATACACAAGAATATACATTTTTTTTTAGTTTATGTTGAATTGCTGAAACTATCCCTGAACCGGTTTAACAGCAGTTAGTCTCTCAGGTCAGATTTAACTGTTACAGGTGATGTTTTTATTTTGTTCTTATTTAGTTGTACCTTTCAAATCTGAACACATTTTATTCTTGCAAACAGAAAATAGTCACACACTGCCTTACTCTAAATATGTTTTCCACTGGGTTAGACTTACCTCTTATAAATCCTGCCCACAAATGACGGCAGCAGTTTATTTAGACATACCTTACCTTATTCTTACTTTTCCTGCAAACTATGGTTTAATATGACCAACAACTGAATAAAACCAAACAGACTCTGGTGTCTGTGGACAGACTCTGCTCTGCCTGTTGCTACTTCATACCACTAATGGGTATTTATGAAGACTGGGTTTATACATACATCTTTTAATTTTCCCTTTTTAAATTCAGACAAGCAGATGTTTCTGTATTTAGATCTGAACATTGTAGGAATTCAGTACTGACCTGTTAGGGTTCTGTGGAGGACATTTCTTTGACTTCCACATCTACTAGTTTGGGATTATTTTCAGCTACAATTTGTCTTTTATTTATTTTATTTTTTATTTTTTGGTTGCATATTGAACAGAGTCTCTTTTCAAGCTGCAAAACTCGGGATGATGCTTTCCCAAAGTGACACAGAAGAACTGCTGGACTTATAAAGCACCTTTTCAACTCAGGCAACGTTCAGTCATTGATACATTTAGGGAAGCTATACTTTAGCCGCTGGGGCACACTGACACATGAGGCTGCCAGCAGGCACCAGCCTGCTCCTGACCACTATCAGTTGGTAATATGGCTGAAGTGCCTTGCTCAAAGACTCAGACAGACGAAGCAGGGGTTCAACCCTGCAGGCTGGACCTCAGCATGCTATGCTACTGTTGCTCCAATGGATTACTTAACTCTGAGCTCATGGCTTGTTATACGGTATGTTAGTTTTATGATACAATTAAAAAAAAGAAACCACCATAAGATCAAGGAAATGGTTTTCTAGATTTTAACCTGTTTCTTTTACTCAAACCTAAAGAAGAGAAACTGCATTCTGTTTAAAAAAATGATCCCCGATTTCATCCTCACCAATGCACATAAACACAAAATATCAAGAAGTCTCAATTCATTGTCCTTTTTAATCATATCTTTCTTTATTAATTTATAATAATGGAAATAAGGTCTAAATCAGAGCTTTAAAGAGAAATAAAGTTTGTACATTTGATAGAATTAGGAATCCCCAACAAGCACCAAATCGTAATTTTTCTGTCATCTTTGGCTATTTAAATCCCTACTTGAATCTAGTATTTTCAGGAAACTTTACATTATGTGGTAATCATGGGTGTTTTTTTTACCCAAAGAAGGAAGATCACTTCAGACTCAGGGGAAATCAGCAGCCATGACAGGCGATCAATGAATCACAGGCATTAACCTTTAACCTCACTGACAGAGGGAATGCTCTCATCACAGTGTTAATGTCAGAGTGGTTTACAGTGTTTATGTACCGATGCACAAACAACATTAACCAAAACCACAAAGAATGTGTATCACTACCAGATTGTAACTATGAAGGAGCTGAGACATGGCGTGTGTGGGGGCGTGGGTTCACACATGGCTGTTATTACTGTATGCTTCATGGGAATATGTTACTTTTGCTAATTGAAAACCTGATAAAGATAGAAGTTTCCCTGAAGTATTAAGAGGGTTTACATAGAGACAGCCAAAGTTGCCTTTGAGGCCAACTGTGGGAGGGGTTACTGCTGCAAACAGTCTTAAAAATAAAATAATAATAAAATTCTGAGAGCGAATGCCAATCTTTCTAGCATTTTCTAGAAAGAAATATAGGCTTTAAAGGGATCCAAGATTAGTTGTAACAATAAACATTTGTAAATACTAATATTTAGTGTAACCAACTGTAAGCAGTTTACTTTAAATAAATTTGAATAAAATACAGTCATACAGATGTCGCCATAAATGCTGCAATGCTTTCTGGGGAAATGAGCTTCAGTTTCTCACAGGCCTTTTACGATTCGCATCGAGATAAAAGCATTTTGTAAGACATAATAGAACAATGCGATACATTGACTGAAAGATGCCTCACTGTCATTTTAAAGTGTTCATTCACTGTTAACTCTAGCTAACATAGTAAACAGTAGATTACAAGCTGATCATATTTGTTTGTTTCAACAGATATCTCAGGTTTAACGGCTAATAAAAACATTTGGAGCAGTGACAAAGTGCAACATCTACATTTACAGCAGTGAAACATAAAACAACTTGGATACTGCTGCCCTGTGTTTACTCTGTAGGTTTTATTCCAGTGAGACGTAACCACGTTATCAACCTACCATGCAATTGGAAAATGGTGACCTCCAAGGTGGAAATAATATAACAAAGAATTTATAAGATGTATAATTTTAAGCAATTATACATCTTTATTTATCACAAATGGCAAATTTTAAGTCAGTATGAAAATTGCAACATATTTAGGTCAACATGTCGGTAGATCAGAGAAGACCGCCAAGCAGAGTGCACCAGAGAAGGGCGTAGCTGACTTGTGTCTTTGGTGAAGTTACGGGAGGATGACAAATGATAAATTATTTAACAGTCCTTTCAGGCCTAAATAAAACACCTTTTTAAAAGCCACCTACACAGCTAGCATTCCCTAATTCACTCTGTGAATACTTTTTCTTCTTTCATTTTGATCGCAAAAAGCTTCTCTCTACTGCGCTCCTTCCCTCCTACATCACAGCCGATTTTTTTTTTTCCAAAAAATTATTTAACAAACAAAATAAATAAATAAATAAGAAATCTGAACAAAAATTCAGATTTTTCAACCCCTGTGAATTGTGCTTGGCGGCCTTCGCATGTGGCACAGTAATCGCCAAAAATGAGCCTTTCACCTTACTTGAGTCACATTTATTCCCTCACAGCACTCCTGATCCACTGGCTACACTGGGATCTAAAACCTAAAAATCTAAAGATCTAAATGTTTTACTCCGGCTGCAAAAATCGCATTCCTGTGAACAGACCTTAAGTCTGTCTGGTAAGGATCAATACTTTCCTTTCTTAAACAGACCAGGCCAATCACAGTGCGGGAGGGGGGCCCATATTAAACAGAGCTTTTATTTAACCATGATAGTCAAGATTGCTGCTTCAACAGAGCAATAATTTATTGGTGTCTTTTATTATGTCCCAAAATAGCTGTTTATACTGTTAACATTTACACAGCTGGCTGCTGTATAAGGTTTTCTTTTTATAGAAAGATGTTTTTGTGACAGTCAGTAGTTATCTGGTTGGTTCAAAACGGTTTCCACTGACTCTGTTGGTACCACCTTTAAAATCAGGCTCTACCTGCTCCTTTCCAGACTAATATACTGTGTACATGGCATAAGTTAGTGTTGCTGGCTAGGCTACAACATTCAAGCAACTCTTCATTTGTTTAATCTAAACTGAACCTCTTTGTAACTTAGAAATTTGTGGAAATATTCCAAGTTAAAAGCTCCTGAAAATAGGTTCTGTATGTAAATAGGTTCTCCATACATATTTATAAAAAAGAACTGTTAATCTGCCTCTTCAAGGCCAAGTGCCTGGGTTCATCTACAGCAGCCCCTGTTAGTATAGTAGCTCCTCAGAGGTAGTAAGTCTTCAACCCTGCACCAACCTATTACATGCTTTCTGTGCTATTCTGTGCTTTTCCATCAGTATTTGACCTAAAAACTTTTCTGCTGTCTTTTTAAAAATCAAGTTGATTTTCTCTTTTTATCCTCCTCTCTCCTCTATGACGTCCTCTCATGTATCCTCAGTTGCACCTTCCTCTGACTATCATGCCTTCTATGTGCACATGACAAGCATCAATGCTAAACCAATAATAATAATGCCACTCCATGCCTAAATCTTCTCTGCTCAAACTGTTTGCAGCCAATCTTTCCCCTCAAATGCAGATCTGCCTCTCACTCTAAATAGTTCCATGTGAAGTCTATAATCATTTGACATGAGGCAGAGGCTGCATGATGTGTTAGAGCAACTGTTGAATTAAGGAATAAAAGGTGTTTAGAAACAGTTTTTGTGGTTCCAAGGCTGGTATGATTTTCACTGATGTTCCTCAAGTTAAACATCCATTTAATGAGGCACCAGAGAAAGAAGCAAAAGTGACTGGAGTTTTGGGGTATAAAAATATAAAAACACAGCAAACTCTGGTTGTGTAAACAGACAGTCTCAGAATGAAAACAAATGAGAGCAACCTGTCACTTTAATCGAGGAAAGGCTATTTTAAAACCACAGCAGGAAACCAACTAGCTGCTAATATGTGTTTTACCTGAACAGAATTACAATCATAATTTACCAAGTTATATCAGCTTTGTGTTGTTATACTAAAACAGAAAAAAATTACCAAAAGGTAAAATATTCTAAACAACAAACTAAAAACAGCAAATGTTTGTTTTGTGTTATTGCTTTAGTCTATGTATAAAACACAAATATTTGTGGCATAAAAACAATATTATAACTGATATAATCCATATTTTATTTCATATTAGCATATTTCAATACCTTAGGATTAGACAGTGGCTGTAAAAAAACTCCTTTTTTAAGCATGCAGACTTGTTTGATAGGGATGACCAGAGCGGAAAAAGAACCATTTGCTTTTATTTTCTTCAAGTATCCTGTAAACAACAAATTAAAGCTGATTTATATTTTGAGCAACCAAATTAAAGTCCAGAGTTGAACTGAATATGTGTGACAAGAATTTTACAAATTTATGTTTACAGAGGACACTTGTAAAATATATAATCTACATGTAAAACACTGGCAGAGAAAGCACAGGCTTATGGCTATAATTAAAGTGAGAGGAGGTTCTGCACAGTATTCATTTAAAGGGGCTGAAAAATTTATTTAAAAGGTTGTAAGGGTAGGAATACTTTTCAAAGGTACAGTGGGTCATTCTTTTCATGTTTTTCAATAAAAAGCAAAACCTAAAGACAACTAAAATGACTTACTTTAGACAGGAGACAACTGTCTCCTTTAAAGAAAATACAATGTCTAAAAAACTTGTTGAAACAACGGAATGCTAACTTTACAATGAACTGTGTCCTGATGGGCCCCTTGATAACTTGGCAAGCGGTTTATCATTGATCAAAAGACAGCTTTTCTCTGGAGGAAGCGCCGTTTATCATTGATCAAAAGACAGCTTTTCTCTAATCTGGATCTAATCTTTTTTCGTTTTGATTTGGAGAGCAGATCCAATATATATATGATTAACTACTCTAATGCTTATTGTAGATTTTTGCCACATTCAATTAATGTATAGTTTATTCAGTAGCACTGAAGGCAGCGCTGATTCTTTCATGCAAAGCACAAAGTGCGCAGCTTACTGATCTGCAATGAAGCCGTTTTAACCTCCTTAAATTATTTCTATCAGCAAACCAATGTAATATACAGTCCATGTCCCTCCTTCGTGTATGTGTGTGTTTTATTGCAGTTGAATCAGGATGAGGGAGAGTGAGGGGTTACTGCAGTCCAGCAGCTGTACAAACACAGCCAGCCTGATATTGCACTAACCCCACTCTGTGTGCCATCATCACTGCTGGCACTGGGCCGGCGCACAGTGGAGGTGCAATTATGTGTATCTGTGTCACACAAAAGCTCTCATTGAGGGATTTTCTCGAAACACAAGAAAAGACACACAAACAGAACCATCTGCTGGGCTTAAGCAGAAAATAGACAGGTGCGGAGATGTGTGTCCACTTTGACACCGGGAGGTGATGCAGGTGAGAGGTGAGGAAGCGTGTGTTTAGTTTGAAACATACAATCAGGCTCTGCTGCTGGCTCTGAAATAAAAGCTTTTTGTGCCTTTTTCTTACCTTGCTCTGTGCGGACGCGTCCTTACACAACACCAGCAGACAGGCCAACAAGTTCGCGTATTTCCACATTTTCTCAGGGCGTGTAGACATGAAGTGCAGAAATCCAGAGCTAAATTCACAGCGTCAGTCACCTTTCTGGAGCGATGTGTCTATCTGAACTCCATCTCCACTTCATGCAGGTGACGTTGTTTCAGGCGCTCGGCGCAGATCTCTGCATGGCACTGTTGCGCGCTCTGAAGTGCGTCTGCCTTCATCCGGGCGCTTCCTCCATCGGCCGGTGTCCTCCACAGATGGGAGGGCTTTATCACACAATCACACACACACCCACACACAAATCTGTATTTCTATAGTGATATTGCGCTCTTTTACAATGACTTACATTCGTTTTATTTATTGCATTTATGCTGAAATCTGACTTTTAATCTAACTTTAAACATGCCCAGTATGTTCCTACCTCTAACCTTAACCCTGAAGTTGATTTACATAATACATCAAAACTGATTGCCAAAAGGATAAAACTGGGGTCCGCCACATTTTGATCCCCATAATGCTCGTTGTTAAAACTGCTATATTTGAATTCGTTTAGGTCTATAGACAACAGCTTTATGTGGCCTGTTACTTAATAGATATTTGGCGCCACCATCTGCTCAACTGCTAGATTACATGACCTCTTCAAACCGCGTCTGTATTAAATGGTATTATTTCCAGGAGTAAAAAAGTTTCATTCAAAATATAATTTTCATCATAGTATTCCAAAAGTCAAGTCTTCATGTTTTCTTACTTTTGATGAAAATGCATCCTGAAAAATCAAGACTTGGTTTCTCGAACAATTTGTACGGTCCGGCTATTACACAAATATCTTAAACAGGGGGATGTTATCTTACTGATATATTAAAAAACGGCCCACTTCTTCTATCATCTCCCCCTGATATCAGTTTGAGAAAAGTTGGATCTACTTCTCACCTTCACAGCTGTGATGTGTCTGATTGGCTTCTTGGAAGTAGGGCCTGTGAAGTCATCATATGGTTTCTTACTGACACCAAAATCTGGGCTTTGATCCATCCATCCATCCATCCATCCATCCATCCATCCATCCATCCATCCATCCATCCATCCATCCATCCATCCATCCTGGACAGGTAGACACACTATCATAGTCTGAGGTACAATTACACAAAATTCAGTTTAGAAAGGCTTCAATAACTGTTATACATCAGAAGGGCTGTTAATCATATTAAAATTTCCCAGGTCAGAAGTTTTTTTTTTTTTTTAACAATTGTCTTTATATTACCATGATATTACTTTCACGCAAATGAGTTCGGTCATGAATAAATGCGGACATTAGGATACCCGCTCAAATGTAGTTCTCGTAGCTATCCAACAGATACCGCTATTCAAAACTGTCTAGAGTTTTGGCCAATTATGTTAAATTAGTTTATTGGTTTGTATTTCAGGGGCCAGAGATCAGAAGCCAAGCAGAGTATGAGGCTATACAGACTGGGATGCACTGTGTCAGCCACATGCGGGGGACATTAATGAATGTTTGACTCACCACATAAACGTCTGTGTAGATAAACATCCCTATCAGAACAGAGAAATGCTTCCCAAATAATAAGCCATGGAATTACAATTACAGGTAATCTGAAGCAACTGATTAACAAGAAGAAAACATCTTCTATTAGTCTGTTGTGGAGACTGTGATCAACTCTGAAATCATCTGCTGGAGTAACAGCATCGAAGCAAATGTGTTAAAAAAAGTCAACAAGCTAAAAAAGAAGGCCGGCTCTGTTCGAGGAACTCCTCTGGAAACTCTCATTTCACTATAAAGAATTCTTCATTATATGAGGAAGATTACGGACAACAGTGAGCATCCTCTTCAGAAGATTTCTAAACAAAAACAGAGTGTTTTTAGACCGAGGCTTTTCCAGATCTGGTGTAAGACAGACAGATACAGAAAATCCTTCCTGTTACAGCTATCAACACCTTCAATAACTCATTAAAAAAAACATATGAGTTACTGTATCATTTGTTGTCCCTTTGCGATTGATAAAGTATTCTTTAACTTGAATTTAATTGAATTTGTTGAAATGAAGAAATTAAAGTTTGTCAACATTCCCTGAAAGGGGATTATGACATATATTATACAGACTTCACACTGGAAATTTAATCAAAGTGCTTATAGATGCAGATGCTATCTATTGCACTTTGGGTTTTCAACAAAGAGTACCTCAAGGAATGTTGCTGTAGGTTGGTGATGTAAAAATGGTGACCCAGATGAAAGGAATATCTGAAACATCCATCCATCCATTTCCTCCCGCTTGGTCCGTCAGGGTCGCGGTTGGGCTGGTGTCTATCTCCGACAGACTAAGGACATAAGGCGGGGTACACCAGGACAGGACACCAGTCTGTCACAGGGCAACACACAGACACTCATACAACCATCCACACACTCACACTTATGGACAATTGAGATATGCCAATTAACCTAACAGTCATGTTTTTGGACTGTGGGAGGAAGCCAGAGTACCTGGGGAGAACCCACGCATGCACAGGGAGAACGTCCAAACTCCATGCAGAAAGACCCCAGGCCGGGACCAAACCTGTTGCCTTTCTGCTATTGTTTCAGAGTCTTTATGTTAGTCCTTTGGCTTTAACCCTTAATATCCTTCATTATACACCAGAAATACTCAAAAAGGTTTGATCTGGATTTGGAGTCAGAGCTTTGAGGACCTCAACACACAGAAATATCTAGAATATAAATATAAACTTTCACAATGATGGTTTTAGGCCAATCCAGAAACAAAAAAAAAGAAAAAAAACAACTGAAGCATTTCACCTGATCTAGGAAGACAGAGGACCGGATATATATATAGCAGAAGGATGTTCACAAAAATTCTTTATTAGTCTAATCTACCCACAAGGTATTTTCCCAGAAGGATGGAGGTTTATTAACACATGTCTTGGCAAATTGTAATCTAATGTTAATGACTCTGTGTTTGCAGTGGAGTCACCTTGGCTCATCCTGCCAAAGTATTTCCTCTCGTTCAGACATCAACAGATAATTTGCCATGACACCAATGTACTGTGAGCCTGCAGGACAGCTTGACTTTTTTAAGAAGCTGATTGAGCTGCATTTCCACTGTTCAGACTGTTTGGACTACAGATTGTTATAAATTTTTCCTCTTCCATCCACTACCGGGGCCTTCAGTTGCGTCATGGCTTGTAGATTTCGTAAACATCTTGTGCTGGAAGCAACATTGAGATCTCTTGATGGAGACTCAGGTTCAGGCCTAGTGTGGTAGGCAAAGACAAACTACGCACTGAGTCAACTTCTCTCCTTTTTATCTGATGTCAGGTGTGATTTCTTTTTTTCTTTTTTTTTTTGCAGTGTCCTGTCTGGCGATGTGGCAATAAGAATAATTGTCTTGGTGCCAAACAGAGACCAACAGATTTTGACAACTGCTTTCACAAGTGGAGCAGTAGGGCTATCGCCATAGTGTTCCGCTTGTTTTATGCATACAAACACCGCAATGAAAGTAGAACAGCAAAGATAGAACAGGAGAAAAGATGAAAGAGACAGGAGATAAAAGGGAGACAATGATAAAAAGAACTTCAGTCTGCTTCACCACCTGTAAAGAGATGCAAAAAGAACAGCACAACCAACTTATATGGTACGAGACATACA
>JAUZNJ010017906.1:29486-43065 GCA_034780135.1 Jordanella pulchra | reverse complement strand
TCAAATGCAGCACTGAGATCTAACAGGACAAGTACAGATACAGTCCATTATCTGAGGCCATGAGAATATCATTAGTATCATATTAGACATTTTCACAGTAGTCAAAACAGCCCAATTTCAGTCTTTCACTCTCCCCAAAAAATTAAATTGGAGTCACTTCCAAATTTGGTACAAAATCTGATTCATTTTTCATAGTATAGTTTTCAAACGTCAAGCAGTCTGACGCATTTTCGTTGATTTTTACATTATAGCCAGGGTAACTACTACGAATCAGTAGTTATTGATTGCTTTGCACATGGACATTGTTAATAGTTATGCTTAATTTGCTGCAATGAATGGCGGCTGTCTGATCTGTGCCATAACCTGCTCCAGGTCAAACTGTTCTTTTGGCCGTTCAGCAAAAGTCCTGAAAGAGGGTACCAACCGATGTACCAGAAAAACAGATGTAGCCAAAAAAGTCTTGCAACAATGGAATGAACTTCCAAAAGAACAAAAAGGCAAAGGAATGAAATGGCTGATCAAAGTCAAGTTCATTGTTGTAGAATCCAGAACTATTGAAGGAAGCGTTCAGAAAAATCTTAGACTAAAATACTGCACTTTCTAGTGCTCTGTTCAGAGTGACGGCTTCCAGATCAAATAATTTTCTGGTTATGTTTTGTAAAAGTCTGTTTATGGATTAGAAAATTACTGGATTTGATCAGTTCTGGCAGGTTGAGTGCGTCAAACTAAAAACCACCATAGTTTGCTCACCATCCAATCTCTCCGTACATTCATTATTAGAGATTAATTAAAGTTATAACCCCTTGTCGTTTTTGGGGATTACAAAGGTAAAAGTTGTCCTGTTGTTGTTTTCTCTGTCTTCCAGGTATCAAGTCACATCCAAGTTCTGGCCCGGCGGAAGGCCAGGGAGATCCAAGTGAAGCTCAAGGTACGCTACGTGAGTCAACTTCTACTTGTTTTTTATCTATTTCTCTTAATTTATCTGAAAGATTGAGCCTAAAATAAATACCAATTTTATCACAAATCTGAGTAAGGTGGATTCAGCATCTATCAGCTGCGTTATAAGATTCATTTTTTGTTAAATGTAGTTAATTTTAGCACTATTGTTTGTGCCGGTTATTCATATCTATTTTAAAAGTTTAGATGTTTTAATCGAAAACGGAATCCAAGACTGAATTGAGGAAATGTCAGTATAGGTACAAAGCTCTAGGGGTTTCTGATCCTTACGGTGCTTAACCAATTTACAGAATACACTCTTTAGCTCCAGGTTTTTTTTTACTAGGTAATAAAAGTTTTCCTCTGTGGTGTGCTGGGAGCTCACACGTCCCTGTCTATCCAGTACTTTCTCAGTTTGCATTACTCGTCCGCATTCGCTTACATGCTCACAGTCACAGCAGCCAAAGCGCCTCTCCTTCACCTTGGACGGCAGCCACCAGGGTTTAGCTGGCAGGGCTCTACACTGGTCACAGGGTTGGCCCCTGTGGCCAGCCTTTTTAAATACGCCTTTAGTGTAACTGAGATCCCTGCCACATGTAACCCCCATATTTCAGCTATGCCCTTGTGTTCTCTAGTTCTAGGAAGAAGAATGCACTGTGTGGCCTTGCCCAGTTGGGTAGGGTGGCAAGTGCTGGTAGCCCTCTGTAGTTTGGAAATAGCCAAAGGAGGAGATTTTAAAACAGGAACTATAACAATGTCAATTGTTTTCCACTTGTCCCCTATTTTGCTACTTTTTAAGGACATGTTTATTTATTTTTTTTATTTAACAACTTAATCAATATATCATCCTGATCCCTTCCTTGACTTCTAGTATGACCTCTAACAGAAGCTAGTTGTCATCACTGGCTTGCCCTGCCAAAGCAATAAACTTAACTCTTGACCCAAAGGTCTGCGACGGTAATATTACCTTCTCTCCAGCTCTTCGCCTGGCAGGGATTCACAGATGATGCAAGATGCCCTCAGCCTCTCCCCTTTTAGGGCTGTGATTATGTTAGATAAAAGAAGGCTCTTGTTTACTCAAACCGAGGCTAATAAGTGGTCAGTTTGGTCATTTATCTCACGCTGCACTGTCTGGTTATCTCTATAGGATCAGGCTGCCAAAGACAAAGCCCTTCAGAGTATGGCCACCATGTCCTCAGCTCAGATCATCTCACCTACAGCCTTCCAGAATAAAATGGCTCTTCAGGGTCTTTCGAGACCAGCTTACCCCGCTGCTGGTGGAGTGAGTCTTATAATTTATCACACGAGAAAGTTTGGCCTTTTTTTAACAAGGAATGGAAAGTTTTTGCATTAGGTTTGATCATCCATAAGTTGCTTAAATCTGAAGTTAATTATCTTAAATTTCATGAAAACACATATTCAGCTAGTCAGGGGTTTTCAAAGTGGGGGTCAGGGGATACTAACGAAGGGTGGAGGGTTTATTCATAAGATGGTTTTTAGAATCATCATGAGACCCCTGAGCTAAACAAAGAGACAAAAGTGACAAAATTATTTTTTTCAAAGAATAGAGAAATGTGTCATTAAATGTTCTATTAAATAATTAAATTGATGTACATTTTCTTTATAATGCATTGCTTTATTATAAATTAGTTTAATAAAATGCACAACTGAATCATTTAATTAAATGTCTCGTGAACTTATGAAATACACAATTTTGATAGTGAAATTGAACATTTGAAAATGTTTTTTCTTTACTATTTTTATTTAAAAATACACATTATGTCACTCAATGCCTGAATGTAGAGTGAAAAGATTATTTTAGGGGTTGCCAGGTTACCAGTCTCTGGTATTGCTATTTTGGGCTGGTCTTACAGCAACATTTTATGCTCTTTTGGGATTAATAAAGTGTCTTTAAATAAATGCTTTCTTAAATTACAACTAAAAACTACATTAAATTTTATTGGGATTTATGAAATATGAATGGAAATGCAAAGAAGCTTATATAAAGGAGTGCACGGCTCAAAGTCCTTTGAAATACAAATAAAAAAGGGGACTTACTTTTTTAAGTTCCCTAATCAGTGAGAGACTTGGGACACTTTCTTTGGTGAGTCAACATGCATTGTTTTTCTCGGTGTCTAAAAAAATGACCCAAAGTCACAATGCTTCTTCTGAAAGTATTTACAGTGGTCAGTGTGTATAACTCAATCTCAATAACAATGTTGTGATAATCCTTTCCTTTGGTCAAACATGAGAAGGTGATTGAAAGATGGAGGGAGCCAATTTATTTTTTATAAGAGAATCTGTTAAGGGTTGTCGAACACTTAAGACTATCAGTTTAAAAAGCATATTTAGCACAATGGTTTCATAATAATGTGTTTTAATGTAGAATCGCACCAATAATTTTGGCCTCCCTTCTTTTTTTCTAGTTCTGGCATGGGACACTTCCATCTCAGACAGGAGGCCATGAGGAGTAAGTAACCATTCTGACCCTGTTTCTGCCGTCCATCAGTGGTTTCTCATATTATTAACTTTATGGTCATAAGATAGATTTCAGCCAGGAAAAGAATTTTTGAGCAAATCAAAACACGTCAGCACAGATAGAAAGAGAAGTCCTCAGCTGTCTGGTGGTCAGCATACCAGGCTGCTCCCAGCATCCCTCGAGGTTACACAGTCCAATTAGTGCATGTGATGGGGTCGTGGGGCAGAGATGGAGCATAACATGCCTCTCCCTCTCCTTTCTGTCTCTGTTTCCCAGCATTAAGCCCTTCTCCCAGCAGAGTTATGCCATGCAACCGTCAGGCCCGACCCCGATAACAGGTGGGTGCTCTTCCTCTCCTCTGCTGTGTTGAAAGACGCCGTCATGTCATCAGAGAGATGGGTTCACTCTGCTCACCACAGTTCATGCAAAGCTCAGAGAAATACTTCTTGTTTTTGTGCCTCAAAAGTTTAGTCTTCATTCTACTCATACAGCACATTTGCACACATTTGCAGGTTATGAGAGCACAGCAGGGCTGTCCATGTCTCCCGGCGCCCCCCCTTGGCAAGGCAGAAGTATTGCCAGCTCCAAGCTCAGGATGCTGGAGTTTTCCGCCTTCCTAGAGCAACCTCAGGACTCAGAGACAGTAAGCTCAGCTGCCTTCATCCATATGAGATTTATAATAATATTCTCAAGTGTTTGAAAAAAAAACATGTAATAAGAGGATAGACAGGACTTACTACTATAGCAGTAGATGCAGCATATTTTACTCATCAAACAGAAATAAAAATGTAAGGAAGTAACAGAAGTTTAGCAAAGCGGAAACTCACGATTTCTGTGTTTTTTTCCTCTGATGTCCCTGTTTTCTCTCCAGTTCAACAAGCACCTGTTTGTGCACATCGGGCAGTCCAACCCCAGCTACAGTGACACTTATCTAGAGTCCGTGGACGTCCGGCAGATCTATGACAAGTTCCCAGAGAAGAAAGGGGGCCTGAAAGAGCTGTTTGACAAAGGGCCACACAACGCTTTCTTTCTTGTCAAATTTTGGGTAAAAAATGTTTCTGTGTTTCTTTCACCCCCTTAATGATATCGAGATAAACTGGTTGTAGTTTTGAATGATGCGTCCTCAGTTGTTTTATCCATCAGAACTGACAAGTTCCTGCATCATCATCTAATCCTCCCCGAGTCACGGGGGTAAAGTGAGCATACTCTTGTTAATGTTTTGTAGCACCTGTTGGCTGTTAATGGCCTTGCACTGTTAACTGTGTTGATACAGCTTAAGCATTGGAGTTAAAGGCTTCTAAGCTGGACTTATGGCCAGAAAAGATGGAAAATTACTGCTCCCATTTCCTTATCTGTGGTTTATCTGAAATCACTGCTGTCCAGAGGGGGTTCTGCCATTACTGTATTTGTATACGTCTGTAATCTGTGGGTGTGTGTCTGAGTGTGTGTTCGTATTTGTGACAGCAGCCTTGGGGAGAATGGCAGGCCTGATCTTTCAGCAAGAGAAATGTGATCCCAGACACCTGTCTTTGCACTATAAGACTGAGTCCGGGGCTCGTGACCCCCCCACCCCCACCCCACCCCCCCAGCGATCCTTATTTATAGATACCCCCCCTTACACACACATGCACACACATTCATGCACAGATGTCCATGCAACACTCTTTAATCACAGCCAGACACACTTTGAAAGTGTTAAGAGAGTAAAGCATGATGACAATTTAAGGGATAGACTGAGATGCACGTAGAAGGGAAGGTGAACATAGAAGGTTGTAACATCTCATCTGATTCAGTCCAATTCTGATGTCTGTCTTATATTTTTATCTCCTTAAAGACTTTTAAAAGTAAACACACGTTTGAAAATGATTTTACATTTTACTTAATGGCCATAAATCAAATTTCTGGGCTAATTTTTACCAGATATTTTAAATCTTTCTCTTGTTGAGGCCACTGCATTGCATACAGGATCTCTCTGTATTTCAAACAGTTCATGATGCCAAGCACTCCAACAAAATCCACTGGCTATTTTCAAAAAGAAATAGGCCCACAGCATTGCAAGTCCTTCTACACCTATTCATTCAATGTTTATGTCCCAGTTCAATGTCTCTAAATTGAACACGGAGTTTGTATTTAACATGGTTATAAGACAAACTCTAATTTGCTTCTGCTTTGTGAACATAACAGCCTTCTAGGCTTTTATTATGAATCGGGCCAAAATTCAAAACTACAACTTTGTTCAGATTTGTTCATATATTTTCTTTAGAGAATATGTGGGGAAAGCCTGAGGATGAATTCAGCTTTACTCTGAGCTTTGCTTAGGCCAGAGTATTGCTGGGTGTCCCTGAAGTGCAAAATGTTTTCCAAGCATAAAAGATGTGCAGTATGTGAGCAGCGTCATAGATAAGTGAGAGACTTGAGGCACTATCATAGATGAGTCAACATGCTTATCATTCTCTCCGTAAAAAAAAATCCCCAAAGGCACAATGTTGCTTTCTAAGGTAGATTCAGGGATCAGTGTCTCTTTGTGGTACTGAGTGAACAGCCTCTGCAGCCACAAAAAACGTCGAAATCCGACACAGTATTTTGGAGGCGGCCTTTGTTTTTGCATAAGGGAATAATAAACAACAGAAAGCTAAGGATTAATTGATCAGAATTTTGGGTCAGTTTTTAATCTCTGCTTTTTGTAAATGTTGATAATAAACTGATAATGAACGCAGTTACTATTCTTACTCCTTAATGAACCAAGACAAAATATTTTACATTTATTTTAATAATTATAACCACTGGACGATCTCTTGAAAAAAACTCAATCTGAATATGCTTCTGAATTGTTTCTGTTATTGATGGATTATTGGTAGAAACAACCATGTAGATACTGTATTTTGAGGCCATCATATTCTCGGTTGGAGGCACATTGTTAATATATTTTAAAAAAAGCTGCTAAGGTTGCGACACAGGACACCGAAAGAGTCGGGATCAAAGTGCCGCCTTGCTTCTCGTTCCGCCATATAGGAGAGTATTTGTGGCTTTACTCTTCTTGTATGCTTGACATCCACATTATTTATTGTAAAGAGATGAAAGACATTGGCGAGTGCCACTGTGTTTGAATCGGCCTTCTTCATTCCTTGGGAAGAGCAGCTGGTGGATCCATGGCATTTGATTCGGGGTTAAGGGAGGAAGGGGATGACTAACCATGTCGTATATCATAAAGAAAAGTAGAGCAAGACAGCAATAAAGAGTCGACACAAATAGGGACGCAGACAGCGCGAACAAGACTTGGGGATAGCAGCAGAAATTCAAGGTGGCATCTAACCAACAAGACATCCGACTGTGAAATATTACTCTCCTGGTTCACGTCAGAGCCTGGTGCAGTCAACGGTTGTGACATCTGCTGCACAGCGCGGAAGGAAAACAAGCTCGTAACACTTTGTGCCTTCGCTGTGTTCAGCTTATCGTATCCCGATGTGGTCCTCCAGTCCTCAAGGTGTCCATGAAAAAAGCACATAAATACAACTAAATAGCTGTAGGGGAATAAAGCAGCAGAAATACTCGTCTCACTGTAATCCTTGACATCCCCAAAAATGTGATGATAAAAAAAACATTAGAGAACATGTGAACACCTTTTTCATTAGACTGCAGCCAGGAGGCAGGTCATGACTGTGGGGGATGTGCTGAGGTGCAGGTTGGCATGGGGACAGTGACAGGCGACTGACCCACCTCCAAAGCTATGGTATTCTAGATTGAATTTCCTGCAAACCCTCCTGTCGACCACTGGCTGCCCGGCTCCTCTCCCCTCCAGCGCCTGTGGCCCTGTCCTAACGGATTGTCTCACGCCTTTGAAGTGCGGGGGGAATCTGATTTGAACCGGCTCAGCTAAATTGTTACACAGCCAGCCAGCCCACCATGATCTAATCAGCCAATTGCACGCTGATGATTATAATTGGATGAATTCCCTCGCTGGCTGTTAGGGAAGCAGAGGATGGCAGTTTGGGGAGGGCCACGCGGCCCTAGGGATGAAGACAAATAGAGAAATTACACGAACTAGGGATGAAGACAAACGGG
This sequence comes from Jordanella pulchra, assembly GCA_034780135.1. NCBI lineage: Eukaryota > Metazoa > Chordata > Actinopteri > Cyprinodontiformes > Cyprinodontidae > Jordanella > Jordanella pulchra. The sequence continues at coordinate 35,588 of JAUZNJ010017906.1, read as the reverse complement.
GTGATGAAGAGATGAGGGGAGGCTGAGCGGTGTCTCAATGGCCCATTAGAGGACAAGAGCCCGACAGGTTGAAAAGGTAAAACAGCCCAGCTGTCTGACAGAGAAGATGGCACCTCAGTCTGATCTGTAATCTGGTTATACCTGCCTCATTTCAAAGCTGAACCACTGGAGGATAAAAGCTGTGCCTGGACCTAAATATCAGGGAACCAAACTATCTTCGTTCTTTGAGTTCGAGTTGAGGGAACATTTTGTTCAAGATGCAAATCTATGAAATTAGGATATTATTCTGTTTTGTTTTTTATTCCATTAATGTAAAGGCAGACAGATTCTTTATATATTTAATACTTTTTTAAGTCTGTACAGGTGTGTTTTTTTCCTATCAAGGGTCAGGTTGCGGTTCTAGACCAATTTAAGTAGGGGGGGGCAGGTTGGGGCCTGTGTTTATTCATAAGGGCACAAGGTAAAAGAATAAAACGGCAGTAGTTTATCATTTAATCTAAAGTGAGGCCAATCAACACTAGTTGATCTGGAGACTCGGATCTAGAAAATGAAAATTGTGGTTCTGTCTCAATACATCCAAAACTAAAGCTGCTGCAGCTTTAGTTTTAAGTAAATATTTAGGTGAACCTGTAAATCAAAAAAATAAATTAAAAACTGGGATGGGGCTTTTTTCTATCCAGACATCTTTAGTGCTTTAGAATATCCATTGCACTCTTCCATGTGTTACAACCACCATTTTAAAAGTCCACCAAGTTTAAAAGTCTCTACTCTGTGTTTTTGTATTCAGATCCGAATTGTTTTACATCCTCAGATAAAATCACAGTCAAATGGAAGAATGTCTCTTGAAAACCTTGAAGAAAACTTGCTAGATGCTTTAGAAGATTTGAGCCCTTGAGTTTGGATCAAAGCTTGGATTATCAGTTGGATTTAGGTTAAGGCTTTGACTGGGCCATTTTAACACATGTGTGGCCTAGTCAAAGTCTTGACCCAAATTCAACAGATAATACTTTAAAACCTCAGCCAGTTGCTGTGGTTGTATAAAGCTTTCATTTTCCATCATTACTAATCAAAAGGTTGTAATAAGTGCTACAGGAACCAAAGTCAAGCTGTGAATGTGTTAAATTTGTTGCATAGTAGACTGTGAATCCTTTTTTAATTTATATCACTGCCTTTTTGTGTTTCTTCATTCAAGGCGGACCTCAGTGTAAACCTACAAGACGACAGCAACTTCTTCTATGGCGTGTCCAGCCAGTATGAGAGCTCAGAGAACATGATTATCACCTCTTCCACCAAGGTTTGCTCTTTTGGCAAACAGGTGGTGGAGAAAGTAGAGGTACGACAGTGGAAAACACTGCAGCATTTTTGTCCAGTTTTAACATGGCTGTTCTTTCCCTGGGTGAATAACTGCTGCTGGTTCAGATGGATTCCAGTCAGTTACCTATGATCTGTGGTCAGGAAACTGAATCATAAAACCTCCTTAATCTGACTAAGTCCTATATTTCCAGTTAACCATACAGAGTCCCCTCAGCCCCCACATGGTGCTGATGGATTGTACAATATTAACACAAGCACACACAGATACATCATATCCCTTGGTTGAGCCATCTGCCTCAGCAGGCCACATGATTGCATTTAATGGTTTCATTATTTGATTACAGTTGTCACGAGAAATGTGTTAAATGTCAAATCTGGCTCGCCATATGCTGCATTGGATATATTGCATTATTCACAGCTTATCCCATAGATCCACTGTAACCATTTAAGCGTCAGTGAAACGTATATCTTTGTTTTTTTTCTTCCACAGGTGGAACATTTTTCACTACTTCCTGATTTTTAATTCTTCTTTCAGATGATCAGATTCTTTTAAATATATGGGATTTAATGTTGCGTTTGTGTGTTTATTTTTCCAGACAGAGTACGCGCGCTTTGAGAATGGAAGATACGTGTTTCGGATCCACCGATCCCCGCTTTGTGAATATATGATCAATTTCATCCACAAGCTCAAACACCTTCCTGAGAAATACATGATGAACAGCGTACTGGAAAACTTCACTATCCTACAGGTACATGCTAGCACATGTCATTTATTCTGTTAGCTGTGTAGACTCTGTCTCCATCCATGTTACTGACAAAAGATTATTACTTATTATCTTCTATAAATTCATTGTCCCGCTTTTTTTTGTTTTTTGCAAGGTTGCTGCTAAACAAAATGTTTTTTAAAAAGTGTTTGCATCCTAACCCCAGATAGAACTTCCATTTGGATTTTATATGCAGAAGCGTCCCTTGCATTTTCATTTCCCCTCTCTATGTTCCGCCATACATTTAGAGATATCGCAGTAAAAATACTGCGATACCTTTAAATATATCGAGTAAAATTAATTTAATTTAGATGTCTCTGACTTAATGAATGGAATTCAGATGTTTATTATTATTTATTCCCAGTATAAATCCAACATGTTTTGTGGAGGCCTCGAAGATTTTTTAGAAGATCAGTGGACAAGAGAGACAGATTAGAGAGAAAGTAACAGAGGAATCAGAAACCAGGGCCAGGTTATACACAAAATGTCCTCGTCTCACAATTCATTAAAAATAAGGTTAGTTTCATTTCAGTATTCAAGGTTTTTACACAACTCATTATGAGTTTATCAGGTTCCTTGGTAAAACAACAATATTTTGGGTTCACTGAAGATATTTTCTACTTGACATATATGTTTTAAAGGGGCAAAGACACGTTATATGTTTTTAGAAAAATAAAGAACCAATACCATGTGATGAGGATTAAATAAGGTTATTTACACCAAGTGTCTGTCTTGATAGTGTTTTGATTTGAGCTTAAATAGAATTCAAGCACCTGGAGAGATGAAAAGACATAAACAGATGTGGCGCCATCTGCCTGCAGTACTTGATAGTGGCAATACACCGGTATATATTATAGTCCGACCGTCCTGGAAAACCTTCTGGATAATATTGACAGCTCAGCCTGGGAAAAGATCCACTAACGTTAATTAAATAAATAGATCTACAGCAACTATATGTTCATTCTAGTGACTCCTCCTCTTAGTTTCCTGTCAGAACATCAAGGAAAATTTCCTGTTCCAACCAAATGCAAAAAACTACAGTATCAAGGTAAGAAATACTTTAAGTAATTGAAATTTAAAAATGAAGGACACAAAAATGCTATTTTCCCGGTAAGTAATATTCTATATGCGTTTTCTTTCACCCTGGATCTTAGACCTTTCTTTATCACTTTGCTGGAAAATGTTAACTGACTTAGCCTGTTTCTGTACCTGCTGTGCACATGCTCAGTATAGTAGTTGTTATTGTAGTTATGCACAAAGCTTTATTATTTACAAATTGAGCAAAAAAAAAATGTAAAACACAAATATAACAGATAATTTGCCAGCAGAATACAGAAATCTTTTAGAAAACTCTGTATGAAACTGGATTCAGCTACTGACTTATACATAAAAATGTCATATAAGGTGAATGTGACCCTTTAAAATGAAAAGACTGGACCTCTTAGATTTATACACCTTTAGAAATTTACAAAACAGAGATGAGTAAATAAAACAATCTAAAATGTTATAAACTGCCTGCCTCCAACTGTCAGTGATCAGTCTAGATCCTTTCTTCCACATCAACGGTGAAGAGAGCTGGATCCTCTTGAATGAGTCACTGTGTTCCTCAGACAGCAGACACTGAGTGGAAAGTGAACTGAGTGGAGCGTATCACAACGACAAGGGTCATTATCAGCAACAATGTTCAAAGAATTTTGTGTTCCTTGTGTTGACGGCTGCATTCCTGCAAAACGAGCCTGGAGACAATAAGCATATTGAGCCCACGCTGAAGACCTCATGGCAGCATGTCATTATACGTCTCAATGGGCTGATTTAGTTCAGATTAACCAACAGCTCATAATCACACAGACAGCAGATACATGGACACGTTCTGCTGCTCCACAATGGATAGTGCCTCTTGTGACTAGCGTTGCTTTTAATGCAAGTCAACAGAAAACAATGAGTTGGGAAAGCTGTGCGCTTGTGTTTTGCCACAGCATTGTGACACTCCTCTTACAATGTTTTATATAAATGTTAACATTTTTTATTAAACAACAGGGTTACTTTGCAGCGTTTAAAAGTTTGGAAACTGTGAAATGTATTTAGTTGAAATGCACCTTTTAGAATTTCTGTGGCTGATCAGTTTTAGTAAAGCTATGATCTACCAAGTCTGCTTTTGACTATTTGTTTTCTGATAAGCAAGCATAAGTATAGGATAGTTTCAAAATTATAGTGGCGTCAAACTTGACTAGGACTTAAACAATTAGAATGATTGTTATTAATTAATGATTGAAATTAGAATCAAACAATTTAGTAATTGCGTAACTGTTAACATCATAGAGACTTTATAACATGCCATTTCCTGATAGAACAGCCCAAGCAGAACAAGTTAAAACGTACGTCTGATTGTTTATTTTACGATACGAATCCTTTACCTGTAAATACTATATTGTCAAAAAAACGTCAACAGATAACTCAAACGAAAAAAACAGAATTGCAGATGTTCATGTTTAGAGCAGAGACAGCCTTACATTTTGTTACATAAAACAACCATAGTTTCTATTCTAAATAGTCTTTACCGTCTCCTTTTGGGGATTGGTGCAGTCCAACATTTCTAAACAAAAGTTGTAGTCTTCTTCCCTCAGTGGCAGCTTCACACTGAAGAGTATTACTAAACACATGGTGCATTCAGTGGCTGGGGGAAAAATATTGTTTAGTCGAATTGTCTTTTACTGGCTGTTTTCTTTATTTCAACAACTAAAATGCTTTTTAAAAAACTAAACTTATAAAAAAAAGATTTTTTTTATATATCACCCATTTTCCTGTAGACCTTATTGGATCAGTATGTTAAACTAAGGTTCTTATAAATGTCTAGTTAACATGCTAAACAAAAATTATTATTTCACTTAACACACATCCAACTAACAAAACATGTTTTGATGCTTCAATTATCTGACTAGATGTAGGATGATACAGTCCTTACATATTTTATTATAAAGCTAACCTTAGGTGATCTGAGGTTGATGTTTTGCATTCCAGTGTCCAAAATGTTTTTTTGTTTTTTAAAGAAGAAATGTGGAACCTTTGATTCCTTCTCTCGATATTCTTTATAATTAAAACAAACTACTTTGCTAAAACAGTCATATTTTTATGGTTAAACTACATTTTTTCCATTAGTAATTAATCATTATAAGATTTTATTGATGTTCTTGTTGAAAATGTACAAAGCCTCACATTTGCTAAATTTCCAACCATGTGAGATAAAATATACTTTTTGATTTGTGTGTTTGTTCCAGGTGGTGACAAACAGGGACACGCTGGAGACCCTGCTGTGCATAGCTTACGTCTTTGAGGTGTCTACCAGCGAGCATGGCGCGCAGCATCATATTTACAGGCTAGTCAAAGACTGACACAGTCGCACTGTTGGAACTTACCGGCTCTTAGACCCGTTTGTAGCAAGAGTAAAGCAAGGGAACACCCAAACAAAGACTACAGACACCACACAGCTTAAAGACGCAATCTGGTTAGTCGGCTGGGACCTCTGGGAAACACTGGCTGCGTCAGCGAGCGCGAGAACACTACTACTGCTGAAGAGGATGAACCGTGGAAGCTGAAAGACTGTGAACAAGTGTGAAGAAGGACCATCCTGCACTGTTGTTGGTCTCTAAACCAAAGGAGCAAAACAACCAGCAGAAGCTGCATGAGAGAGTTGTCGACGGCCTTCATGTTTAACTAGAGCTTGTTTTAAATGTAGACATGCATGTGCAGGGGGGGTGTGGAGTTGGACGGCCTCAGGGTGCCATCTAGTGACTTGAATAAATATTACAGTTGGAAGAGTAGAGATCTCTCTCTGTTGCACATCCACAGATCACAACTGACGGTGCCAATATTCTGTGTATCTCAGCATTTCAGATCATGTACAGAAACACATTCATCTCTTTACAAAGTTAGGATGAGCAGCTGAACTTACCTTTTGTGTTCTCTTTGTTTGGCCTTGACATTGAATGTGTCTTGCATTGTGTTCTTGTCTTTGATTGACAAAGGC
>JAUZNJ010017906.1:0-21883 GCA_034780135.1 Jordanella pulchra | reverse complement strand
GTTTTTTTCTGTATATTTAGCCTCACTCTGCTTGTTTCTTCATGGATTTGCCTTGAAATAGGTTGATTTGTTTCCCCTTTGTCCTGCTAAAGAACAGCATCCTCATAGCATGGTGCTGCTAACAGGCTCTCTGCTGTGCTTTCATGTGGGTAATGTTTTGAGAAGGTTGCAAAATGTTGGTTCTCCATCACACATAGGGTTTTTTCCCCCCCACATTTGCTGAGCCTGTTGCATGACTGTATGTGTCTTTAAACCTTCAATGGTTGTCTTAGCATGTTCTCCCACCTAAGCTGTTGATCTACAGCTCCTTCAGAGTTGTGTGTTAATGCTCACCTTACCTGATCTAAAATTTAAGAGAACAGCAATTACATATAGTAATATTAAAACTCAAAGCTTCTTTTGTTGTAATGGAGCAAGAAATACTGAGTATGAATATTTGTAGAATACTTTGATGTATATTGTGGAAACACTAAACATGTCGTTTTATTAGGCCAAAATAACAAAAAAGGGGTGATCGAGTCTAAAATACTTCTGCTGTTCCAGGTGTGGATCCTGATCTGTTAGTGTTTGGGAAACACTTCACATCCAACGTCCGTGTGCTCCCTCACCACTACAGTAGAGTGAACGCTTCAGATCCGCTCCCCTCAGACAAGCGGCAGTTCATCCACCCACCTCCTCATCCTGCACGGCCTCCCACCTCCTCACCCTCTGAGAAACCTTCCACCACAGCGCAGCGGAGCATCCCTCACCTCACAACCGATTCTCCAACTAAAACCACCTTCTGCTGCACCGAGCAAACCTCCTCCTCCTCAGAAGCGCCCGTTCCAACAGAACTCCTGACGGCTGCTGCCACATCTACCGACCCAGGCCTTACATCAAATTACGTTCGCAACACGACCCCCATCAACCTGGAGACAAGTTCAGGGTCATCTCCAACTACAAAACCCTTCACACCTATCCCTACCCATCATCCAAACACCTCAATCCAGAAACTGGACAGCAGCTCTACAACAGCCTCGGCTTCACAGAGTGAGACAGAGAGCAGCAGCAACACAACTGGATGGAACCACACTGAAGGTCAGGACGTCGATGAGGAGGACCCTGCAGGAGAGCAGAGGCCTGGATGGCAAATGGCCGCCCACACTCTACTGGTTGCTGTGGCCATCTGTGTCACCCTCCTGGGGAGCTGCTGCTGCTCTGTTCTGCTGGTGGTGAGCTGGAGGGGCCAGAGGAGGAGGATGGGCCGCTATCGCACATCCTGGAGAGGAAAACGAGCCTCCATGCGCCTGATTAAGTACGTGCTGGTTAAGGAGAACTCCTGAACTGTGTGGAAAAATTCACCCCAGTCCCGAGACAATAGGTGTGGGTCATTTACTGGAAAAAAAGCACATGAGACGGTTTCAAGACTGCTAAAATCTTTCCACTGAACATTTTAATGAGAAGCTGGAGGAAGAGACAAAGAGAGCTGATGTGCACTGCCGGTCAGCTAGCTGAAAAAGGAGTTACTATGCTGTATAAAAAAACCTTCCTGATAACCTCCCATCTCTATTGACTAGAACCTCTTATTAACCTGCTAAATTTAGCTCTTTATACCTGTGTGATATTATAAGGAAAATTCACATGGGTGAAATCTTTATATTATAAATGTGCAACTCAGTGGAGTGTTTCTTCTTTACTTACTAAAATACGTGAACTGACCACTATGATTAGTTCGTACACCTGTTGAAGCATTTAACAAAAATGACATCTAACAACATGGTGGTGGTAACAGACATATTTATGAACGCTGACTTCATGAAGCTTTATGATTCAAACTTAATGACACAATGAAAAAAAAAGACACCAGCTGTCTTCACTTAAACACCTAAAATGATCCTCAGGATGACAACCTGACTCTTCTAAGTGGGAGGAAAACTTGCTGCTGCAGGAAACTGATGGGTGAGACTGAAATCTACCCTAAAGTTATTTGAATGGAGCTTTTAAAGTTTGAAGAGAAACAGAAACACCTTCTGATATTATGCTTTTATTTTTGTTTGTTAAAAAAACTGATATACTGGATAATACAAGCAAATTTATTTTGGAAAATAAACACCACAGATATTTGAGGTTATCATGGTACTGAAACGATGCAGGCGGAAGATGTTGGGATTACTCCAGGTCCTTGTTCACCATCTTCCTAAAAATCAGTTTATTGTCCCGTTTGATGTTTTCACACATTGAGTACCTTCTTGACCGCCTCCTTGTACTGCAACATGCTGTTCTCGTTGGCTCCTTCGTTCTTTAGCCTCACAACTGAGTCCTTATACTCCTGCACCTCCCCTCTTGCCAGCAGCTGCTTTCTAACCTCAGCCTCCTCTCCTTCTCCGGCCACTTTCATGCGCAGCAGCGTGTCCAGGATGTTCTTTTGGGACGGGCTGTCCTCCCAGCTGTACTCCTCCATGTCTGCAGCAGTCTTTTCTGCCTCCCAGGCCTCAATTTTCTAAAAACAAAATATCCAAAGTGTTACAATATGAGAAACAAAATCCATCTGATTTTTATTCATAGAAGCGAGAAAAAAAAATCTTTATGTTTCCTCCATATTATACTTTGTGCCGATTTATCTAGCATATCTCAAAAGATCTCTGCAGATCTAATGTGACTAAATGAATTTTAAGGCATACAGATACTACAGAGATCAAAGACTAAACTGTTATGACTCTGAAACTGCATCATGCAGTTTTCTTTTGCAAACATAACCTGTCTCATCTTTAATGACATGCTAACAAAGTCTTTCTCCTGCCCTGTGTGCTGTCAGTGGAGCTGACGTCAGGTTCCCTGGGGAACAATAAGAACCGTTATGCAGCAGCGGCAGTGCTTCCATCCAGGCGTTTGGGGTTAATGACCATCATTTACTGTGATACGCATCTGACCCTCATCATATCCTCTCTGGAACAGAATCAGGCACCAATAGAGAAGCTCTAAATCTCTCATGGGTCATAAACCTCCTTAGAATACTTCAATAGTTTCAGTTATTTAACAAAAGTGAAAATGTTTTGTTTTTAATACATTTGAAATATTAAAAAGTAGTATCATACATCATTGAGTCGCAGACAAAAGGTCACCTGTGCTCCTGATTGTGCACCTTCAAACAAACCAGTGTAGACAGATGTTGCCTGGGGGGGCAGCTCCCCCCTCAGGTCACTAAAAGGTTTCTAGCAGTCAGCTCCAGAGCTGATTGAGATTAACACACGCTGGAATTAGCAGGCGCAGTCCTCCACGCCAAATGGGGAGATGGTATCACCTCAGTGGCTGCTAACAATTGGCTCCTTTGTCGGCTAGCGTTACAACCCGATCACTCCTCTACTCTAAACTCTTCCAGAAACCCGCTGGACAAGCACTGTGCCTTCCATTGTGTGTCCAAAAGGGCAGCGGACAGTGTTCTGCTTCCTGACTCAAACACCTTTTTCTCATCCGGGAGATTTTTCCTTCATGTGGCCAAACCATGACAGGAAGGAGCTCCTGAAAGCGGAGCCGTTTTCTTTTATACTCCGAGTGAGTGGGGACAGTGCTGAGGCTAATGACCTGGCGGCAGACTGATCTGATGCGATGTGGTTCGCTCAGAGAGAATTAAGGTCAACACCTGATAGGGGAGTCTGTTTTTCACTCATCAGTGAGGAAATGTCAACTGGACAATGCTGCTGTTTGCCTTCCTTCTACCCGTTTAGCTCCGATGTCGCCTTAATGGGTTCGGTTCACATTGAAAGGCGGGCAAGGTTTCCCCAGGAAAAAGATGCTGGGTCATCCTACAGACATAGGCTACTGAAGATGACTGCAAGTCTGAAGAGACACGTGGGTATAGAAAATAAAATAATATATAATAAGGCTACAGTTGACTGACAACTACTATAAGATAAACTACTAAAAAAAAGATATAAACAGTTTTCCAGTTACAGTACGTTTTTTATTTGTAATACTTTTTTTTGTTTCTGATTAAACAAAGTCTCATTAGCAAAGATAAAAAGAGAAAAGGCCTAAAATGCTAAGAATGAGCATTTGCTAGAACGTTTATTTAGTTTTTGGACCAACTCTCCATTCAGACACACTGTTAGGTTTTCTAGTACGATCGACTTTGTTTATGCCCCTCTGAGACCTTTACTCTGTTTTTAAGGAGCTGTGCTTTGGGGGGGTTTTAATCCTTGTCTTACTTTAAACCCCTGGAAAGAAAAGAGTTTCTTCTACTGCACTATGAATACACACAGTGATCTAAACAACATCAAACGACAGAAAGAAACAAAACCTGTAAGTTTGTGATTTAAAGGGATATTTCAAAGCCATTTTTACATATAGCTTATAGTTGAGTCCTTCACACTGATCACAGGAATTTAAAAGTTGATCTGATTGGTTTGATGCCCTCCTGGATGAAGTCATTGACTCTTTCCTGTGTCCATCTTTTCTTTCTTTGTGTCAAACAGTTTTCACATTAAAAAGAAGCTTTTTATCTGAATATATTCTTCACTTTCTTTACACTGTGGCACTGTTTGTTATTTTAAAGACGTTTCATCATTTAGTTATTTACCAGACATGTTCTATTTATGTGATTTCTTGATTCTAAACAGCAGTTTTTGGGCCTGGGTTTGGCCGGTGAAATTGAGTCAAAACGTTTGTTAAATCCAATATATATGAATCCCTGAAATAATATTTTCACATAAATCCAAGTGAGTTATCATTAGAAAAAACTGCCAAATCAAATTATCCTTGCCTAATAAAAGGTCCCTGATGATCTAAGAGGTGAAAGAAGAGCAAAAACAGATCAATCTAAGAGTTTATAGGCAAAGACCATATAAAACAGATTACATAAGTAAAACCCAGGAGGCACCGCGTCTTAAACGTTGAGTGGAGAAACTTTTCAGAAACCTCTAAACTCAAACTTAAAGGGGGAACAAGGTAAAAGTGACAGTGGGCCTTTAAATGACCAGATGATAGTTGAAAGAGAGCAAAAAGGTCAGTAAAGAAAAGGTCAGACGCTTACGTGGATTTTCAAAAGGCATAAACATTTTTTGGGGAAAAGACAACAAAAAAAAGCCACAAAACGAGGTACATGTAAATAATGACACAGCAGAATGAATAAAAACAATCTGCTCAACTCACCCAGGACTCATGGTACAGAACAGTTAGCAGGTACATGGCGTATTCGTAGTTCTGCTGTCTCAGAGGGCAGCTGGAAACAAAGACAAGCGGAAACATTTCAAGTACCTTTCCTTTTCTTAAGCATGCTGTGTTTTGAGGGGGGGTTGTTTTTACCAGTCTGTTGTGATGGTGAGGATGTCGGATTCTTTGCAGTATCTCTCCCCAACAAGCTTCAGCATTTTCTTGCGTGCGTGGTCATCCAGGTTCAAACGGGACAACTTGACCTTTAGAGATGAGATGAAAAAAGAAAGGCTCTTTAATGGAAAACAATCCCCCACACAAAGTTTTCATGCAGCCATAAAGGCTTTGAATCATTCCTAAACTTATAATGGAGGATAAAGCGGAACGTTTACGGTGTTTTTTTTTTTTAACAGTTCCTTTCATTCATTTAGAAACAACCCCCTGCGGCTGCATCTCAATGAATCAAAATTAGATTCAAAAGTTGATTTATTTCAGGGATGTCCCAATCCAATATTAATACCAGAATTGGAGCTGAAACTAGCCAAAAAAATAAATATTGGATTTTATCAGCCGCCATCTGCAATCTTCAATATCTTCATGCTGAAAGAAACTCTCTGCTTCCATTAAAAGTTTCTGTAACTCATTGATTATTTTTACATCAGTCAGTTGATTCATAACTTTTTTTTTCTTTTTACTTTTGTTCCCTGTTTTAGTAATATTACTTGATTTTCTAACATTCTAAAAAAAACTATAAAAAATGTGTCTCACTCAGACTGGTTTAGGTTATTTGTACCTGAAGAGATAAAAGCCTGGCTTCATGCATTTCTACTAGATTTGTGAATTCACTTTGAGAGATTTGCTCTCTAATCTATCTTGAAGTCTAATCCTGATGGATTAATTTCTAAGTCCTACCTTTCTGGTATAATCTAAGGCAATGTGTCGGGAGAACAGATGGTTGGTGATTAATAGTAGATATGACAGGGAAAATTACTGGTGTGTCAGTATCTTTGCTGTCCTCAGGAGTTTTGTTTCTGTTAACATGAATAAAGAAGTTAATGTTTTTGTTAACTTCTTTTCTTTTTTAGTTTTTGATGTTTCTAAACAGTTTACATTGTGTGGAAATTTTCCAGCTAGATTTGATTGGAGCAAAGCAAACTGTGAAATTATAACTCAGCGGTTTGTTTATGAGCCCTAATCTTATTTGGCTTATCTTATTAGTTTTAGGGCTGCAACAATTAGTCGACATCAATTGTGGGGACAAAAAAAAAAAAACAAGCAATTGACATAAATTCCAAACACCGTCCAAATGAATTTAAATTGCTGCATGTTTCAGTTTAGACAGTGTGAATGACATGCAGTTCACCACAGCGGCTGCAGAGGGCAGCATAGCGTCAGTTCTTCAATCATGTTGATCACTGAGGCTAAAGAGAAGTAATGGCCAAGTAGAGGGGAAAAAAGGGAGCAAAGGGTCAGAAATTTGTTTCTTAGACATAAATTGAACTATTGGAAGCTTTAGGGGAGAATAAAGTCCCGTAAAGCGAAAATATTTATCGAGATGTATCAATTCTTAAAGTACTCTGTTTTCCGATAGCTGAGAGCTTTTACTGAGCGATCCAACTTCCCAACGCGCTGTTACAGAATATTCTGTGACCCATCGTATATTGTGACTCAGTCGGGTTTTGTTGTGGATTCTCCTCACTCGGCTGCTTTCCACTGAACAAGAACACATAGGTAAACCTTGACCCCCCCCCAGTCGAAGTCAAAAAGCCATATGTCAGAGTATCTGACTGTTATTGCTCAGCATATCTCAGCGTTTCATTTGTCACTGTGATTAACGGTTGAGTTTAATGTCAAGCCAAATAACGGAGAATATTTGTTCCACTTTTAATGTCTTAATGCGGTGACAGAGAGAGAGATGAAGATATTAACAATAAATGAAGTCAGCTAAATGTCAAATTAATATTTTATACATTTTCAGTTATAAAGATAAAAAAAAACATATAGTGGCAACAAAGGAGCAATAAAGGGATACGAAGGACTGTAGAGACTATATCAAGTAAAAAAAATGTTTTAAGCAACTGAAGCTTTATTTTTAATAGCAAAATTAGATGATTACAAATGTGATTAGCCAACCAATTGAAAAAAAACCAACAAATGGATTATTAAAATAATTTTACAACAGACTTTTTTTTCCATGTGTTCACACACAAGGATCTAGTCTAAAAGGAGGATTGGGTTTTGATGGATTAGTGTAAGGATTAAGAGGAATATTAAAAGGTCTCAGAAAATATTTAGTTGGCAAAACGTTTCTGACTTTTTTCCCCTGTGTGAGCTGTTGGGGGGGGATAAATAAACAAAAGGAAATACCCAACATGTCAGAGACAAATCTCTGTCATTTTACACATGTAAACTCTTCAGTTTGTGAATGAGTTCTACTCTGTATGTCAGCTGGTCAGTGGCTACATCTATAATCCTGAGGTACAATCAAAGTTCAACTCCTAGATTCTGCGTCATCATGTAAAAGTCGGAGTTCTGTGATCTTCAGAGCGATTGTAGGAACTCACTTTGAGATGAACAACACGTGCTGCGGGGTTCCTGACAGAGGGGCCGGCAGACACATAGTCTGAGCTCTGGATTTTAATGGGAAAGTGTTCTTCACATTTAGCATCAGTGTCCAAGGCTGAGGGCCACTCTGTGCAGAAAGCTAGAAACAAGAGACATTTTTAGAACATAAAAAAGGAAAATACTTTTAATCAAAGCAAGGATATCATCCTGTTAATCTGTTGACAGATCAGATGAGGGCTTACGTTTCAGAGCTTCACAGTGTTTCCTGATGGCCGCTGGCGTCAAATGCAGAAAGTTTGGGATCTGAAACAACAAAATAACCGTATAAAGATTTTTAATATCTGAGGGACATGTTCCACAAAAAAACATAACTTTTGCCCTCCTCCAACTGCTGGATACTTTTGGGTTTTCAAAAAGGAGAATGATCCTGAACATCAGTCAAAGCTGGTTTGGGAATTTAAAGAGCAAATAAAACTCTAAAGTGATCCAATCCAGGAAAGCAGATCAATTTAAAGGGAGAAGCACATCCAGACAGCACTACTCCAGACTTACTGCTGGCCATGAAAAGCATGTGGATGAGGCGCAACATGCAACTCATTGTGGGTTTTATTTATATAGTGGCGTCAATTCTGACTCTATTAAAAAAAAAATCGTAATAAAATCAAACCCTGAGATGCATCTGCAGCTGATATAACAAGGACTTAGATAACCTGAGCAAATCAAAAAACCCAAGAAACATTGAACATGTGGACTCATAAGAAAACCTTGTAACATTTATTTAATGAACAAATGAATCTAAGCAGATTTTATAAGCAAACAGAATCCTTTAATGGTTCCTCTATAACGTGATGATAAAGATAGTAGGCAATAAATAAATATATAAATCATAAATAAATATACATAAAATATAAATAAATAATAATAAAGATAATACTCTCTAGTCTTCACCCCTCCATGTTTTAATTTGCTCTCTGACCCTTAACATGTTAGTTCATAAGCTTAATTTTCTTGCCATTATAAAATTATTTACAGACTTGTTTTAAAAAGAATGAAGACCAACGTGTAACAACAAAATCCTGTTATTTTTGAATAAAGAATATTATTCAAGTTACAAAAATCACATCAAGTTATTCTAATAAAGCATCAGAATGAATGTAGGTGATAATGCATGACATTGGTCAAATGTTCTTCTCCGATCTCTAAGGTGTGATGTTCACGTTTTTCAGCCAAGTATCTGCTTTAGTTCCTTCAGGCAGAATGAAACCCATACTGTCAGGCAACCTGGCAGAGTTCCAGCTGTGACGCGTGAATGTAGTGAATCTGCAAGTGGCTCCGGTCCAGATGGGGCAGCTGGTGTTTGGACACCGCAGCTCAGTAATCCGTGTGCAGAGACACAGCCGGGGGGATGGGGGGCACTAGCACTGCAACAGCCCTCACTGGCTTCAATAGACTTAGCTGGTCAGAACAAATAAAACTTGCATTTCAGGGAAAGAAAATGTTTAAACCAAAGATTTTTTTTTCTTTTTATGCTGAGACTCTTCAGCCGCCATGAAATCTGACCTTTATTAACTCCAGGTTTCCCCTCTTCTGTGGTGAAACGCCTCCCTTCACAGGGTAGCCCATCCTCACAGGAAGAGGGACAGCATTTGACCTGAATGGAGTTGCAGCAGGATAAACTGAGGTCCAGTCCTGATCAATGGGCATCTTTTCAGTTCTCGGCTCCCCTGGCTGATTTGTCAAAAAAATGAAAGGAGCAAAACACAATTGGATATTTATAAAACAAAACTTGCTGGTGGGTGACTCATAAAACAAAACCCTTTATTTTAAATGGGCATAAGAAAGGATTAACTTACTTCTCTCCTTGGTCTTCTGCCAATAGAACCTCTAACACCTCGTTCTGGAAGCCAAACAATGACAGGATTTCCAATTTTATCCAATATATATATATATACACACACACACACATACATATACTTCGCTTATGTTCAGTCTAACAAACCATAAGAACAAAAAGGCTCAACTGCAATGTTTAATACTTAGTAGTGCTGAACGATTTTGCCAAAAATTGCAAATATTGTTCACCAATATTGTGATTTCATTTTGATTTTCCTTTGCACTAACCCCAAGCTTTTAGATGATTCAACGGGGGTCTTCAGGTTTTGCGAGCTTGCCTGAAAGCTTTCCATTGTTGCAGGATTTTAGTGCAACCTTTGCGTGGAAAAAGTGCTTACTTCTACTTGCATGCATGGATCTGAGTGATAAATAAAACTCATTCAACCTTTCTGTGCGTTTAACTGTTATCTAAAGAGCTGGATGGAGAAATTTAGGGTTTTTAGCTTGCTAAATGTAAAGGGACTAAAATCGACTTGTAGTTTATCAAATTGCGATTTCATTGCAAATATATTTAATTGCCCAGCTGTAGTATTTAGTATGTAAAACATTGTAGTTATAATAAGCAGCTTAATCCCATGAAGATCACAGTGGTTTCCTGGAGAACTCTCCTCTTATTATCACTGTATGTACTTTGGATCACTTCAGGTTCCTAGAACCACCATTTCTTTGGACCTAAGATGGTCCTCAACCAAAGACACTGTTCAGAAGAAGACCCAGCAGTTCTGACTTAATTCAAAATTAAAGCCTTCAACAGGATCTGATCGTCTTCTTCACTCCCATTATTCAGCAGCTTCTGAAATCACCCATCACTTTGTGGTTTGGCTCATCCACAAAACATGGCAAGTAAAAACCTTTAAGAACAATTGGGTCTGCTGAGAGGATCACCTGGGCATAGCTTCCTCCACCCTTGTATGTAGATATACTGTATGTACACTATATTGATTGTTTACATAGATGACTATGGACTCCTAAGTACTGCAGGAATCAAGGTTTTGTTAGAGAAATATAATGAGGAAGAGCTATGATTAAGTAAGTTTCTCTTCTTAATGTAAATTTTCTGATGAAATTTACTTTTTTGTATTTGTAATGTTTTCACTCAAGTTAAATTTCCATTTTTATTCAGGAACTTGGTCATTAAAACTGAAGGATCTCTATCGTCTTAAGTTTAGAACTTTGACTTATCTTTACTAAGATAAAAAAAATGCTTTGATTGAATGATTCAATCATCCTGACTGTATGTTCCAGTTAATGTCCCGATGAAAGGTTAACCTAAATCACCGTTTCAAGGCGTTTGCTGCCTGCAACAGGTTTATTCCAGGATTGTCCTCCTGTATTTAAGCCCCTAAATCTACAAATGAAATGTCATTGTCTGTGTTGTTCCTGTTAAAGGAGAATATCTCTATAGCCTGATGCTGTCATAACGTGCGACTGTGACTTGCGATTCTTGGCATGTAATCCCAATTATTTTATTTTCTTATTGTCTTTTACTAATAAAACAGATTCTTAAAAAATTGCACTTTATTTAAGATGTATAGGACTTAAGTTGTCTGCATACAAACAGCATACCCAGTTTACATTTATCTATTCATGTGTGGTACATTAAAACATGACTTAATGGGCAGAGGATGTCTGAAACCTATCTTTATCACAGCAACTTTATTTACAAACACAAATAGGATTTAAAAAGCTCAAAATTTGAAGACTGAGGCGTTCCAACCTTAGTTTTATTTATTGTTATTCCTTCAAGAAATGCTTTTCTTTCAGGTGCTTTATGTACATATCTCCATATAATGAAATGTGATGGACAATAAAGTTATCAATAACTTTTAAAAGTCTGGCTAATGTAAAAGGAAAACATTTGAAAAGGTTTAAAGGGTATAAATATTTGTCCGAACAACTGGATGAAGATACTGATGGATGACATTTCATACAAAACTGTGCTGCCATCTTACGCCTCTTGGTTTGCATCTTTCCATGTTTCTGAAACTTTACTAAGGGGAAAATGCTAATCTAAAGTGTGGACACACCTGAACTGTTATAAATCAGCAGCGGTAAAATATCTTAAAGATTTGGTTTTATAATGCATCGCATCTTTCTAAAAGCGTGTCGACTCATCTAACGCATTGATGGTTAAAAGCAACAACATTTATTGAGAATTAATAGTTAGACATAATTATTCACACTCACAATTATTTACACTCTCAAGTTTAGTCGACATCATTTAACTTCTGCAGCCTTGACAAATAAAGACTGTTGGTTCATTTGGCTTTAGTTACAGAATCTAAGGTGGCTAGCTTAGCCTGCATTTGTAGCTCATTGCTTATTTTCGCAGTAAGTACCTTTTTTGCAAATAGCTCACCTTTATTCCCCGTGGAAGAATTTACAGAGAGAGCCGTGGCATACGTGACTCTGTTTATTGTTTGCTTTAATCCCAAACCAGAAACATTAGTTCGAGCTAAGGACAAAAACCTCCTTCCACCGAGCAACGCCATGTTTTCCCCTCTCACAAACTACGGAATCCGAGAAGTGACAATGTATTGTAACCGCGAAACTATCCAGTTTTTAACCAGTAATGAGTGTTTGAGCGCCTCCTTCAGATATAAAACAGCTTTGCAAACTCATCTGAGATAAGCTATTGGCAATCCTCTCAGCGCACCTAAGAGAATGGCTTTTTAAAAATGATCTGTCATATCCTCCATTTATTTATCTTTTTTGATATTATCCACGAACGCGCGACCCCTCCATACGCGTGACCAGCTGTTAGCTTTCCCTCTGCCAGCTGTTGCTCTCCAAACAGCTGCTGCATTCACTGACTATCCGTAAAATGTTCCACATTTAATAGATTTTGCTCCGACAGCTACTGTGCACGATGAAAAACTGAGATCATGGGTGGTTTATAGAAGCCAATTTTAATTCACTTTTTTCTCAAAGACATAATTATGAAATAAATGATACGGTTGAATGAAATGTTCTAAATTCTATCTTTTCCTATTTAAAATTATGACCTCGAAACAATATCTCCGCATTATGACTTTCATCTTCGTAGGTGTGAGCAAATTATAATTTTATTTTATTGTTTGTTTGGTCGTTGATCACAAATTTAAAGTGTGAATTTTATATTCAAGTCTGACTTTAAAACTCAGCTGGTAAATATCAACTGATGTTTTTTTCTTGATCATATTTAATCAGGAAGGGTATAGATGTTTTATTATTAACTTCAAATTACTAAAACGCCTAGAATTACGTTTAAAAGTGAACTTCATTTTAAAAACTAGCGTAAATCGCAGTTTACCGAATAGAAATAACGCAAATGGAGTTTCCAAAATGTTTTTGTCAAAAGTGAAAAGGAAATGGATAGAAACCCATATGTCACTGTCTGAAGACAACGACTCTAACGACATTAATAATGTAGCATTATATTCACCTAAGTAGCTGATGAGACTAAAATAAAAAAGGCAAGCAATTCGTTTCACCTTTTAAAAAAAATAATAATTTCCCTGCCATTTTGAATTTGTTTGGATAGACAGTGATTCTTTTATGAGTCTAGTTTTTGACGGGTTTGCAATTTCCAATAGCCATTAAATGTCGCATATGGCCAGACGCAGCTGCGATGCGCTTCAAGGAGACAGGTCCTACGGGTAGTAACCGGTTGAAAACAGCTGCTCTGACTGATTTTGCGACATTACTTTTGTTTCTGAACGCTGCTGGATGATTTATTTATCACACGCATTGTATGAATGGGGTTTGTTTTTATGAAAAGCTCAGAAGAAGGGATTTTCCTCCTTTTTCAGCTGGAATTTACATTACTTGCAGATTACAACTTCAGCTTGGAGTTTAAGGTAAATCCGATTTTTTGTTGCTGTTGACAAATATATCATATTATATGTCTGCTGCATAGTTTCTATAATAATTGAAGACAGCGACATTTACCTTTAGTTTATTTAAATATTTTCTCTTCATCTCTATGCTGTTGTTTTAAATGATGAATAGTACATTTGCTTTCAGGGCATCTTTTTCCGCCCTCACACCTTCTTGTTTAAGTTGCTGCCTGGGGGTCGGCTCAGTTTAACGGAAAGTTTGACCACAGTGCTCGGTAATTGGAGTCCTGTCTGATATGTCATTGTAGGTGGCATGTTGGTGCTGCTTTCAAAGGCAGAACTCAACAGCCCATTTTTAGCTGAGGACAGGGTACCTGCTTTCAATTGCAACCCCCCCTCTGATTCATCAGAAACATCTGATTCAGTTTCTTTTCAAGATATACAACCAGCTGTCCGCTTTACTTAAACTAAACGTCCATGTGAGTGGAAAACGTTCCCGTATCATATTTAATTATAATTTAATACTTTCAAATGCTGAAAAAAATAGATTTTCTGTTGTTTTGGTCTCCAGTTTTCCCTTTTCTGAACTACATTATATTTAGTTTTATTATTACATTTCGGGATTTCTCATAAATAATCGGATGAGGTGTTAACTTTCTTAAAACTTCGACTCGTCAGTCTTATTTTAATCCAAACCAAATAAAGGTACAGAAAACAGAAAACAACACATTGAACTATTTAAGAAACTTTTATTCACTTTGTGAACGCAGAAGCTTTCTCAGTTCTTTTTTCGACATCAATTTTTAAAGCCCTGAATTTTCGTTCAGTCCCCTCATATTCTGTTACTCCTACATAATTATTTAATCCAGTTATAATTGTCCACCTAAGCAAATATAACAAATACAGAATAAGGCGAGCATTAATTATAGAGGCAGCCGAGAGACATAGTAGCTCATCATTCCAAAAAACTAACTTTTAACCAAAACTGGCAAGAATAAAGTCCTTGTTGAAATGAAGCAATAAGAAGTTCTGCTCACAATTTGCCACATGTCATGCAGGGGCACAGTTAACAAGTAATCCATGCAAACTAACACTGCGCATCACTCTAAACATACCATAGGCACCGTAAAATGTGGAGCTCATCATTCTCCAGAGATGCATTTCTTCAGAAATTATCATGTGGATAAATGGATCTAAATACAGAGAAATCCTTGAAGAAATCATTCTATAATCGGAGACTTTTTGTTAGGAGTCTAAAGATCCTGAACAAACAGCTGGCACTACAGTTCCAGTAAGTTTAATTTATTTAGCGCTCATTCATAACACATTTAAAGGCACTTTATAATGACAATTCAGTCAAATCACAGACAAGTGGGTAAAGGTTTTCTTTTTTAGGTAACCCAGCTGACTGCATTGAGTCATTGACTTTACAGGTTTAGCTTCACCTGGACAAGCATGTTGAACACGTAGACTCCAGCAATCCCTCACACCAAGCATGCAATTAACAGTTTGGCTTGAGATGTATTCATATAATAGAATGGTCCAGTCAAAGTCTGGATCTAAACCCATTTTGAGGAAGATTTGAATAATACTTTGATTCTCTCTGATTGAGTTCAATCTACTTTAAGTAAATTTGCATAGAAGATCAAGCATTCTAAACTTGGAGGTTTTGTCGCTAAACCTCTATAAACCATTTTTCTTTTCTTAGTTTGGTTTTGTTTGTTTATCACACTAAACCTCAAAGAAACCTCATCTTGTGTTTGCAGTAATACGAAACTTAAAAAAACCAATAAAGGGTAAAAACAGCTTTCTATTGCACCTTAACTTAAGGTTTGAATAAAGTGCTTCTGCCTCAAAGTGTCCACATCATGTGACTGTTACTGTTGAGCACAAAAAAGTGAAAGAGGGGTTAATAAATGATAACGCACGTTGCAAAAGCTATTCCCTTCATTATCAGTCTAACTTTTTTTTAATCCAGCTGCACGTTGACGTGACATGTTTTGTTTAACCATTAAGCAAAAGGTCACATTCGGGGGCTTACACTCTGGTGTGGACAGCTGAGTTATTTTCTCTATACATATATTCCAAGTGCATGTGGTGCAGCTGTTTTGCCTTTCCAGATGGAAGGGACGGAAAGAGAGGGAGGGGTGTTTGTCGTCCATCCAGAGCGATCACGCAGGATGGCGATTTTACAAAAGAAAATCCTCAGAGCGAGACGGTGGAAATGAGTTGGTGTGCTGCATTCTGGGAACATTGCAAAACATTACGTAAAAGCGAAGCATTACCTGTTACCTGCTGTTTAGTGTGTTAACACAGGTCAAAAATAATTTAGCCTCTAAGTTTAGCATTTTTATAAGACCGTTTTTTATGAATGAAAATCATCAGCTGTCCTTTAAGCCCCAGCAGTAGTAAAACAGCAAACAATGAAATTCTCCAACCAACATCCATAGAAAAAATATGTTTCTTATTAACATATCGCTGCTCTGTAAAACTATGCAACTGAATGGAGCTCTAATTAATTTAATGTTTTCTAAACTAATTTTAGATAAATATTCCACAAAGTTTAGAAAATATAAAGTGTGAACATACATTTTGGAGAATCAAAGAAGTCGTATCACAGCTTCTGAGTTCAAGTTGTAACATATTTTACAAAGTCTCTTCACAGCTCTGTTTTAAAAAGAAATATAAAACAAAAAATTACAGATCTTGCTTAATTACTCCTTTGGTTGCAGATAATTTTAGGAATTGCTCACACTTCTAAATCCTGCAGCTAACTTAGAACAGACCATTTGCAAATTACAAACAGGATCTTTGATAATAATGAATTCTGCATATTTGTGCAGCAGAAAGTTTTGATTTGCATCTCATCATACCACAAAGCACTACAGAGCAATTTCAGATGCATTAAGCCTTGGCTGTGAGATCATTTTCTCCCTGTGAAAACAAAAAGTAGAAAGTTTTTGTCCTCTACATATCTTAGTCCCACATATTGTTCAAACACTATCTGCCGCGTTAAAGCAAACATATTCATGTGTGACTTAAAATGCATTTCTTTTTGTTTAATAAAATGACATTTGAATTTTTTTTTTTGACATTAGCAGAATATCAGCTTTAAACCCACCAGGAGAATCGATGGCTAACCTTTAGAGGTGAAACAAACCTGACTGATTTCCTCTAAAAGCTAACAGTTAAATCACATATCTGTTGTTGCTAAAATGAATATAAAAAGTAGTTTGGAAATGGTGATGATGATGATGTTTTTATGTCCTTTCACCTTAAGGATTTTTTCTATTTTTACAAGTTGTGAAACTCCTCCTTGTTTACAGGTTGTCATGGCAACTCGTACGCTTTGTTTTCAAGTGAACTTTTATTAGAAGTAATATTTAAATTAAAAGTCAACCAAGAGAAGATCAGTGCACTATATTAGTGATGATTGTTCATACTGTACACCTTCATGACTTATGTCACCTTGTCCTTTTCCAGGTATGGACACAAATGAAGTCCCACGGAGAGCCCTCCTCTCAGCTTCAGGTAGCTAGTTCTCATTTTCTGCTGGGCTGCTCCCTCCTATCAGAACCTTGGTCAGAACCACCAGGATTTTAAAATCTCTGTTAGCCCCCTCTGCCCCAGCCAGACCACCATAAAGGGGCATAATGGGGGAAAGGCGAGCACGCTCCTTCCACATGACCTGCCATGTGCAGCGGGACTACGGCAGCAGGATGAGGAGCTCCTTCATACGCTGTAGCCCCAATGGATGTGCCGGCACGAGCATCAGCCTCAGCCTGGACCAGGAGATGGACCTGGCAGCCTCCACTGGTTGCAGTGCGCTGCGGGTTCCTGCACCTGACATCAGCCGCTACTCACCAGTTTCACTGGAAATAGACCCCCAGGCGGTGAATAATGGATCAGGCTTCCCCTGCTTGCCTCCAGCTGACACAAAGGATCCGGAGTTGCAGATCGCACACAGTCAACCGTCTGTCACCCCTATCCCGCCACCTCTCCCTCGCTCCAGTTGGCTGCGCCATCATCAGAAGGAGTTCCAGAGTCCTTACATTAAGACTAGCATGCAGGGGGATGTTTACAACTTTCTAGAAAGACCTGCAGGATTGAAATGCTTCCTCTACCACTTTCTAGTGTGAGTACTAATCTGCTACTGTGTTTACTTATTGGTTGCAAAGTTCAAATGCAATTGACTGTGAGCTTGAATTGCTTATATACCTAAATGCAAAGAGTGCAATAGTAAGACAAGTTTCCTTCCACTTAACCTGAGAGCTCTGCCTTTGTTAAATACACTAAGGGCTTCTTCCCGCATTAGAATCTTGTTTCCAGTTACAGAAGAGGCAAAATCTTAATTTTAAAGAAAATCTCTTAACCCCTTTTAAAGTGTGGAATCTGCAAACTGAGGTGTAGATTTTGAGTGGGAACTTTGCACATAAACCTTTTCAAGCATCTCAAAAATATTAAAGTTGGAGAATTAGTTGATTTAACATTAGATGTTGTATCATTAAAATCTATTATTCAAAACTGGACACAGCTTATTAATATTAAAAAGAAGGAACATTTTCTCAAAATGCATTAAGGGGCAGTAGGAACATTTTTAGCCTTTAAAATAAAATGACTCCTATCAGATATGAGAGAAAGCCCTGGTAATATGTGAGAGAAAGAGGTTCTATGATCTCATAAGTATTCCACAGTTTAGCCATTGTAAGCCTGAAGCAGCAGGATTTAGGTCAGATTAGATCAAAAATATGAATAATATTCTATCATAGAAGTTCAATTGAAATGCCCCCCACTGGACACTGTATACATCCACTTCTAAATTGACAATGCTTTGCTAAAACTATTTGTGCTCAATGAAGTTTATGACATTTTGTCACTTTAAAACTAAAAACTTAAATGTGCTTTACAGGAATTTAATGTGGTGGATCAACACCCAGCAGTGCATAACTGAAGTGAAAGCAAATGAACTGCTTTTAAAGTATATTGAGTTTAAAAATCTTAAGCATGTGTGCATTTATAGTCAGCCTCCCTGAGTAAATACTTTCCACATAAAGGTTTTAGGTCTCATTTAGACTTCTAAAATATCCCGATTAGTTAGTGTTCCATGGATCCTTTCTGTTGACATTACTTTTTAAATGCTGCTGCAGATTTTGAATTGATTCAAATCTGGACTTGTACTGGACCACTGCATGCTGTTATCTACTGAGCAGTTCCATTGTACATGTGGCACTGTATAAAGGCTGATGTAGCTTCTCAGCTGTACAGAACATAGCGATCTTTAATGCTTAGGTAGAAGGAAACAAAGTGCCCTTGTTTCTAATAGTTGCTAAAGTTTGCCTCCAAATGGCCTCTTCAGTTTTGCTTGAAGATGAAAATCCATCTGAGCCTCATGTATGTTGCAGCCACACATATCTTTCTTTTTCATTTCCTACATCCACCTATCTCCATAAACTCTGAGCAGCTTATTATTCCTGCTTGCAAAGACCATTCCCACAGTATCACGCTGTCATAATGGATATTTAGTTTTAGCCCAAATGCAGAACACCACAGGAGACAACAGATGATTTAAAGGTTTATTGAAGGATCTAACAAATAGCAAGGAGAAATCTTTCACTCAAAGTGCAACAGTCTGTGGTTCGTCTCTCTGAGAAAACAATGTTTAAATGGTGAGTTCAGGTTTCTCAGAAATGTTGGAAAGGAGGAAATATAATGAATCGGTCTTACTGTAGCTGTGGGTTGGATGACTCAGGGAGGATTAGAACTTGTCAGGGTTTTCCAAGAAAGGTCTTTGTACATCAACAGAGGGTCTTTAATCTCCAGAATTCCAGGTCAGTGGACGAGAGGGTTGTAGATGGAGCTGAACTGTGTTGGAAGGCGAGCAGGCTGACCGTACCTGAAGGAGTCTGTTGACGCTTGTGACTGCCGGCAGAGAACTTGGTTTGAGATGTGAGTTTGCAGGAAGAAGTGATTCCTGGGAGCGGCAACCAGTGGGTAACATCCATGGCATCAAAGAAGCGCTGAGCAAGAACTGAGGAGGACTTAACAGAAATCCTTCAGGGCTCCTTGGAAGGATCGGGCACCTTGAGAGATCGAAGAAAAACAAAGAATCAAAAATTGTTCTTTGACACATAGAGCTCTTGGTCTTATGCTGGAGGGCACTTAATACCATAGAAGGCAAACACTCAGGCATCGAAGAACCCGCAGTCAATGAAATATAACCCCCACTAATAAGCAGATGGGAAACAGCTGTGCAAGAACAGCTCCAAACACAGCCACAGGCTCCATCTAGAGGCAGAACAAGACAAAAAAATACAAAAGAAAAACACACAAAAAATCCAGGACCCTGGTCAAGAGATTGCATTTCCTCAAATATTTTATCAACATCTATCATTTTCTTTCCAGCTGCGTAAAAGCAATATTACAATGGACAGTTATTGTTGTACCCTAAAACGGTTTAATAGCCTCAGTGAAGGGTTTTAGTAATGCTAACACAAAAGTAGCTTGGAGGAAGGTGGGGGAGGAAGCTCTTTGCAGGTATACTCTCTTACATTAGATAACATATTGTGAGAGTGTGCAAAAGCACGTTCTTAAAACTTGAAAACAGAAAGTTCATCCTAAACCACTGATGTGGTCGTGCATCACAAATAACCCACCTTGTAACGTATACTGACATATCTACTCTATCCTGTTTTTTTTTCTTTTTTTATATTCCTCCATGTAGAGTTTACTTGAGGTTTAAACTTTTAGGTCATTCAAATAAGAATGGTGAATTTCAACTTTTAGGCTAATATCATAAGTTCTGTTTATTTTTTATTGTTTTTTTTTCATCTTTTTAAAGTAGGCTTTAGGCTGTCCTTTGATCAGTACATCCAGGACATGATAAGCCTTCAGTGTTTTAGAGATTCAGACTTAAACCTTTAGTTATAGATTATATTGGTTGTAAGAAACCTACAAACATTTGGTAATTATCTCTTTTAATGTTATTTACATGTTGACAAAACTTTTTCTATACAGTTTTTCAGGGTATTATGTCTCTCCTAAATGTTCTCTTAAAAGTCATTTTGCTTTTCTTCCTATTTTTAAATCTTATTACAATTATTGATGACTAAATAATGTAGCTAATTTTAGTTACAAGAAGCTTTTTTTTTAGTTTTTACAGCACTAGTGGCTCGTTTTTCAGACAGTAGGCTGACAGGAAAGGGGCGGGGAGACATGCAGAAAAGGACCACAAGCCAGATTCGAACCTGGGTCGACTAAGGCCTCTGTACATGGGTCACCACCTGCACGCCCAAGTTTTCAGAAACTTTACCAACCCATTTTTTCCCCAATATATAGGCTGAGCATATTGACCAATATCCAATAGGATCCAATTTTACTGTTGAATAAATTAACCATATACCTTGTCATGTGTGTAAAGACATCATGATTTATATAAACATTGTTGACATAAAAAGGCAGCAAATGAACACAGATATAAATCATCATTAGTTGCTGCATGTGCTCTGCGTGATGATTTGATCAGTGTTGTAATTATAAACTTCAGCTCATTGGGAAAGTGTAAATGTGCTTTGTATGATATGAATAGAAATAGAAATGATTGCATCAGAAAGGTTGATCTCCATTATTCATCTGATATCTGATCTAAATGTTAGGTTGGTACATCTCTAGTCTCCAGTGCTATGCAGCCTCTAACAGGTTTTGTTTGAGGTCTGTACTGCTTTTATCTTCATCCATACTCCATCATTATCATTGTCCAGCTTTAATGATGCTGCATCTGCTGATGCTGCTGATCTGCTGTGTTTCTTACATCGCTTTAGTCCTTTTCCAAATGGGATTATTGTGACTTCCTTTCCTCTAGACGTTCCTTCGGTGTATCTTCTGCTATAACCTGGCCCCATCTGCTGTGTTTCATGGCTTCATGAGGCTGCTGTGTTTTGTAAAAAATCTGAAAAGTCTTCTCAGAGCTGTGGGGTTGATGGTCTCTTTTGCTGTTCAGGAAACTATTGAAGGCAGCTCTAGTTATTTCAGGGTATATAAGTGAACAAGGTTTAATACAAATGCATGCCATAGGTTTTAGATTTTTATTTGTATGTACTTATGCTTCTTGTTGTAACAGCTTTTCTTCTTGCTCTCTGTTGTGTTGGCTGTAACATAAAACCTGTATTTTATTGAGTCATAAATGCATACAGTAAATTGTGTAGCTTTATTGTAACAAAATGGATGGCTTTCCTCTCCCACAGAAAAAAAACAAACAAAACAAGCAAACAAAAAACAGCATGAGTACAGTCACTGAGTAGATTTTCATACCGATCCCTTCAGCAACTTGGAAGCATTATTTGTGGGAGTGTTATTTTGACAAAGACACATGAAGAATTTTGTTCCAGAACAGAGATACATGTAATGTAAATAATCAGTAACCCATAGTACAATGGTAAAACATTTACAGAGGAAAAAAATGTTTTTATTTAGCAAAAAAAAAA
>JAUZNJ010017895.1:0-17362 GCA_034780135.1 Jordanella pulchra | reverse complement strand
CAGAGAGAGAGAGGGAGCAAAACACTAAGATTGTATTGACTGATAGTGTCACATCTTTTGAGGATATAAAACCAACACATAGGCAAATGCAATATAGCAAATGCATGCAGATGCATAGGCGAAAAAAGAAGAAGAATATATTATCTTCCTGACTTGACCAAGATGCATCTCATTCTTGGAGAAAACAGAACCTGCACCTTAGTAGTAGCTAAATATGTCACATGACATAACCTGGAGGACAAAACCAGAAACACCTGATCCACTTATTCTTTGTTTTTCTTCTAGAACCACACTGACTTGGTGGCCTTGTTTCAATACTCCTACTCCCATGCGTGTGTCCCTCTAGTTTATGTGTTCAAGTGTGTAGTGCGTCCCAACCCTTTAGAGTAGTCTTTCGCTCCAACTCATTTGTGCTCTCAATTCATAATTCAGCCAAGCAATAAGCATAGTTTGCTTAGGTATATTACCCACATTTTATTGCTGCACATGATATTTTGAGCAGAAGGTGGAAATATTGTGATGTTATATCCAGCTCTGTGCTGAAAAAGTGTTGGTGTCGAACAAGAAATGTATCTTTTCTCCCTGTAAAGACAAAGTAGATAAGCATGGAATAAAAAGCAATTTATTTTATAAAAACAAAAGCACAGAAAGAAACACCAGGAAAAAACTTGTTTAAAAAAACCCAACACATTTCATTATTAATTTTTTGTTGTTGTTTTTGTTTTACTTTAAAACACACACAGCTGCACACGCAGCACAAGAACATCTAAAAAATCCATACAAAATAAAAATAACAAACAAACAAGATTAGATTGACAGCCAAAAAATAGGGTTAATGGCCATTAAAACAATAAACAAACAATCTGACAAAAGTTCATTTCACAAATAATGCAAATCAGCTGTAAAAATACGATAAAGGTTACCAACAAGCAAAAACAAACAAAAAAGTTAGCGGTAAAAAAGAAATAAATATATGATTTAAACTACAATAAAAGAAAATACACACAAAAATCTTTAAACCCCTTTAATCTGCTTGGACTGAGTTTTAAAACCGGACAGATCCTTTTAATTTCCTAAAGGTGACTCACCGGAAGCAGTTTTATTATTGCAGGTAACCAGTTCCTGTCCGACACACTGAGGGTCGGAAGAGGAAGTAGCCTCTACGTGCGCTTCTCAGGACAGCGTCAAAAAAAAAAAAAAAAAGTAAGTCTTATTTCTCTTTATGTAATAATATCATAAACACTTTATCTGTTTAATATTTTTTTTCTTATAGCATCCTAACTGAATGAAAACAGCTGGGCCGCCGATGTTAGCTGATGTTGTTGAGGCTGTATAGAGCCCAGCCCATCGCGGCTGTCAGGTGTTAACAGTATGAATGATGATGGAGCAGGAGAGGCTCGGTTGGAACAACACGCCTGATTTACGGTTAGAAATCCAGCGTATTCAGATTTAACTCATGCTCCAGATGTCACAAGGTTGTTATTCCTTTGCCTCGGTTTTGCTCTCTGACCAGTTGGATTTGATCGGTGTGGTACCTCTCAGATCTTCTGTTTTATTGGACGCCTTCCATTATTTACTTTTTTTTTTTATATTAATTTAAAAATAGTAGATTGATTTGAGATTTACTACGTCGGGAGAATGGAAACCAGTTTATTAATTATTTTGAAGCTAATGTGTGTAATAACATGTTTTAATTCAGTGATGTCAGGGCTCTGGAAGGTTTAACAGAAGAGCAGGGCTCTGATAAATGCAAAATAAATAAGTAATTCTATTCAAACATGGTAAGTACTAGCTTTTGTTTGTCTCAAGGTCATTCAGGAAAAAAAAAAATCTTAAATATAATGTCTTTGTCCATCACTCTTTAGGTGTGTAAATGATGCATGAGGATCAGACCTTTGCTCTGATACTGGCTAATTGGCTGAACAAGATATCAGCTAAAAGAATCCAATTTGCCATTCTGATTCAGTCTTTATTTTATTGATATCATACAAAGCAATAGTTACAGTAATCTAGTGACTTCAGTTTTATGATTGCAGCGCTGATGAGGTCAGCGTGCAGAGCATATATATACAGGAGCTAGTGAGAATTTGTATCTGCTTGAACTTGTTACCTGTTTTAACAACGTTTATGTTGAGCATGATGCCTTTACTCAATAGCAAGGTATATGGTTCATTGTTTCAACAGTAGTATTGGATTTGTATCAGATATCGGTCAATACGCTCAGCCCATGCATCGGTATCGGATTGGATGGGGAAAAAAATGGATCAGTGCATCTCTATTAAAAATCTCTTCTTTTAGTTATTAGGTAGGTGTGAGTGACACTGTTTAGACCCACTTTAAATCTTATGACTTAACCTTTTCTGCATCTTCTGGAAATGACTCCTCTTGTTATCAGTGGCATTTTGAAAAAGGTTCGTTCTTGGGTCTCTCCATTTCTCAGTTTACATGCTGCCTGTCAGGTTATCTGAAATCCTAATGTCAATTTGCATTTCTGTGCCGAGGATTCCAAGATTTATTTATTTATTTTTTTATTAATAATGCCAAACTGATGCCTGGATCCGATATCAGCTCCAATATCAACTAATTAGCAGGTGATTTGATATCAGATATCGAGGATCTAATCCAATCCACTTTACATTGAACAGTATTGTTTTTTTTACTGCTTATTTGTTGATTAATAATATAAATGATAGTTAGGTAGGATATACAGTTCATTCTTTGAACAGTTGAACTGGATCGGTATCAGATATCAGCCGATACGCTCAGCCCAAGTATCGGTATCAGATTAGTGAAAAACTGGATCGGTACATCTCTACTTTTTAACCCATTTGAATTCTCCTCTCTCAATAAAATTTCTGACAGTAAATCTTGGATGTCTAATATTTTGTCTCTTACTTAATAATGATAAAACTGAGATGGTGGTATTTATATCTAAGACCAAAACTCGTCTTTGATTGTAACTGAACCAATGAAGCCTTGCATTTGGAGTTGATCTTTAAATCAGATCTTTAAACATTTTTTTTCTTAGTTGCAGAAACTGTCATGCATACCGTCATCTCCTGGATTATTGTTATTCATTATACAAAACCCAGCGGCTTAAATTCTCACTAAAAGCCATAAATATCTGCACATCTCATCTGTCCTCATTGCACTTTTTAACTGTTGTTAAAATCCCTGTATGGTTTTTTTCTAAAGCAAATATCTCTGAGCTTCTTCCACCTCTTCTCCCAGTCTTAGTTCCTCAAATCCACTTTTATTTTCTTTGCTTAATGGAATCTAAAGGGCCTTGAAGCTGTAGTTATTTTTCATTGGAAAGAACAATGCAGATTCAGCTTTGCTTTGCATTTTACTCAAAAGCTACTACATGTCAATCAGATGGTGTCAATGACCCAGAAATAACAAGGGGGTGGTCGGGTGGGTCAGTGAAACTGGCCTTTTTCATGTGTTTATAAGCCTGTACCTTTTAACATACTGAAGAAAGTCACCTAAAACGTCTGATGTAATAAGTTATTGTTGTTAGATTTTAGAGCTCTCGCTAGCGGGTCACTAAGCTCTGGTTTGGGTTTGTTTCCTGCAGACAGTGAGGATTCAGTGACCCGTAGCATCAGCAGCAATGAAGCTTCGACTTCATTTCGTAGTGGATCCCATGGGGTGGCTCTGCATCAGCATGGTGTTTGGGATCTGGCTCTACAACACCTTCTTCATCCCCAAACTGGTGCTGCTTCCTCACTACGAGGAAGGGCACATCCCCTGGGCCTTAGTTGTTTGTAAGTATCACTGTTGTTCCGGTGAAAACAAGCAGCAGTCCGACGAACAGCTCAGGCTCATAAAGCCTTTTGTTTCTATCTATCCAAAGGTTATTACATAGCGTCGGCTCTCTGCTTATTGGCCCTGTTCAGAGCGTCTACTGCTGATCCTGGCTGTCTTCCTGTGGACCCACACATACCTCACTCTGGTAAGGAAAGCAGAAATCCCCCCAAAAACCTGTTGCTGCCGCTGCTTCCTTTCTTTTGTCGTCTCTAACTGTAAAATCTTTGAGTCTATCATTAAAATACTCAAAGCCATGAATTATAGATGTCATTGCAGCGCCGTCTGATGTGTGTTTGTGCTGCAGAAAGAGAACACTGGGAGTTGTGCAATAAGTGCAACTTAATGAGACCTAAAAGGTCGCACCACTGCAGCCGCTGTGGTCATTGTGTGCGCAGGATGGACCACCACTGCCCCTGGTGAGTACTCAGCTACTACTTATTAATAACAGCAGGACGTATAGACTTGACCTGTTCTGTCCTCTTTTTTTTTTTTTTTTAGCAGACTGAAACAGTTGCAGCACTTTCTATATGTTAGAAACCACTAGTCTTTATGTATATAACAAAAATACCTCTATGTATAGATAACAATATAGTATCGTATCATATAGATATCTATAACATTTTTGGACAAATACAGAAAAATCTAACCCCTGAAAATGGCAACATTGGATTGATTACTGTGTGGAATTATGTTTCAATTATGGCTGAAACAATTAATCGAATTAATCGTGATTAATTGATTATTAACTAATTTAGTAATTGATCAATCGTTAACTGGAGTATAGAGACTCTAAAACATGCAACATAGCTGACAGATCACCCCACTTAGAGCAGAATTTATACTAGAATTGTAAAAAAATATATACATACTTTGTATTTAAGATTAAAAAAACTTTTCCGTCCGTCAATATGCTCCATCCAGAACTCATCAGGTGGAAAAGTTTTACTTTCAGCGCGTTTAATTCTGTAAAAAAGTCTTCTTTCAGGAACCTTCTACCATCCGATTATTAATCGATTAATCGAAAAAAAATGATCAACAGATGAATCGACTATCAAAATAATCTGTAGTTGCAGCCCTAATTTCAATGCAAGTACAGCTGCAGCTGCAGTATAAATCTACCAGCTCTGACTTTCAACTGACTGGAATTATTGGGCAATCTATGAACATACCTCAAACGCAGTCAGACTGGATTGAGAGCATCTTTTGAACCTTATCACTTTTCGGGCTTAAACTTGATAGGTCCATTCTAACTCCTGATTTGATCTACACCAATCTATTGTAGCTCTGGCTGTATAGTTGGTCTGAAGCAACTTGTAACAGGTTTTCTTTCAGGATTTTTACTCTCATAGTTTCACTGTTTGTTGCTCCATCAACTGGCTGTACACTATGACACCCAGTTTAAAGGTCCAGGTTCCTTTCAAATTGGATTTTCTTAAAGACAGAATCCTCATACATGAGTATCTGGAATGATGATACTTGAGCTGGAAACTTTTCTTGATGAGATTGCCGGCTGGCCTCCCCGTCTCCTTGATGACGTCATCTAGTTAAACGTCCATCTCCATATCAAGAAAATGTAATAAAAGATGAAACCCTTACTCCAGTTTCCCTTTCTTTCAGGATCAATAACTGCGTAGGAGAAGACAACCACTGGCTCTTCCTGCAGCTGTGTTTTTATGCTCAGGTCCTCAGCTTTTTCACACTGGTGTTGGACTTTTGCCAGTACTATTATTTCCAGCCGCTGACGAGGCTAGACCAGGTGAGATAGAGTGTCTGCATCCTTGCTACAGTTTTACTACATTTGTGGTTTATAATATGAAATAAAGTACAATGAAGCACAGCTAGACTGGATTTGTTTATTGTATTTCCTGTTTTTTTTTTTCCTTTGTCTTTTTTTCCAGGAAAGGTTTACGACACGTCATGAACTGGCTCTGCTGCGAGTTTCAGCCCTCATGGGCGTGGTTATGTTTGGTGGCATGTCGAGCCTGTTCTACTCACAGATGGCGGGCATCCTCTCTGTAAGTACTCCCATAATCACTGCAGCCAAACCGCTGCTCCTCTGATGTCAGCTGTTAGTTTTTATTAAAATTATTCTCATCATGTATGTATAGAGACAATTTGACTCCAACAAACCCTTTTTTTCTTCAGCTAATGTTTTTTTTTTTTTTTATTTTTTTATCCTGAGTGAAGATTAATTCGGCTCCTTGTCCAGTTCTGTTCTTCGCAGATCCACTTGTTCTCCAATTTTTATTTGTTGGTGGAAAAAAGAAAAAGATGGAAAAGCCATTGCCTGCCTTATTCAAATGGCTTTTTCCTTTTTTTTTTTTTTTTTTTTTCTCTATTTTTAAAGAGGGACTGAAAGAAACGGGATCCTGTTTCACGTTTCAAGAAAAATCAGCTGTAAAAATCCAATGGTGTAAAGTACAAGTTGTGACAAATATGGATTGTTTTTAAAGTTTTTATGTGAAATAGGTTTTCTTGAAGGCTTTTTTTTCCCCACATCTTTACGTGGGATGATCGTCACAGATCCTCCGACAGAATAAAACAGCCAGCAATGACATGGTTGAGAGAAAAGGAAAAGAAGTCTCTGTGTGAGGACATGCATGTGAATAGAAGTTACTGTGGGAGACTAGAAATTGACCGGTTAAAAGGGAGGTTTTCCTTTCCACTGTCGCTACATCCATGCTGTCTGTCGATTGCTGTCGAGTCAATGAGTCGATGCAATCAGCTGGTTTTCTTTAGATAGAAAACTTTGAACCAATGTGATTGTGTGGTTATTGATTGAATTGTCTCTGTAAAGTACCTTGAGATGACACGTGTTGTGAATTAGGGCGCTATGTCGATAAAAATGAATTAAATTGAAATTAGAAATAACAGCAGCTTGCTCTCACATTGTAATGTATGAGCTGACCTAAAGATAAGTTGAATCATTTATTTTGTTATATTTTTAGTCAGTGTTTGCAGGATTCATTTTTATTTTTTGTCAAAGCCAGCGTTAAAAGCCAAACTTTCTGTGCTTCAATGCTACTTTATATGCATGTCTACTGTGCTGGGAATAGGGCTGAACGATCATACCAAAAATTAAAATTAAGACTGTTTTTAAGTCATATTGAGATTGCGATTTTATTTAAATTTCTCTTTACACTAAACACAAGCTTGTAGATATTTCACCCCAGGCCTTTAATTTTTGAAAGCTTGCTTGCAAGGAGTCCATTGTTGCAAGACACTACTGTAACCTTTGTGTGGAGAAGTGCTTACCTCTTCTTGCATGCATGGATCTGTGTGCTAACTTGATCCTTCTCTACCTTTCTGTGTGTTTTACTGCCCCCTAAAGGCCTGGAGGGAAAAATTTAGCGTCACTAAAATTGACAGCCTCTGCGATTTAAAAATTGTGTATTAAGTTGCGATTATATTGCAAGTGCCGTTAATTGCCCAGCCCACGCTGGGAACCAGGGGCTGTCCTTCAGAAGCCAAAATGAAAAGGTTACAATGCGTTTGTGATACAAGTTTGTAAATTCTTTTTTTTTAACTCTTTGACAGGACATGACCACCATTGAGAAAATGTCTCAGTTCTCCAGTGAAACGTGAGTCTGATTTTATTCTGTCTGATTGACTTTTGCTGCTGGATATTGATGCAAATTAAAATAAGCTCCTCTTTAGAGTGTAAAAAGCATTTAAACCACCAGGCTCTTTATTGTAGTGTCTTTTGTTTGCTATAAACCTCAATATTTAAGATTAAGTGAATTATCCATAATAGAAATATGATTTATTTATTTATTATTTCACAACTGTAATATTTTTTTTTATATAAAGTTGTAGGTTTTTATAATAAAATGAAAAGATTACAACAATTTAGTTGAAGTATTGCCTATGACAGCTGAAGTATTTTCATTTAAGACTTTGTTTTTGGTCTCTATGTAGCGAAGAATTTGAGGCTTTCAGCCAGTTAGCAACTCTAGCATCATTAGCCTGCTGGGTTTTCCAGGACTGTGGTAGGTTGTGCACAACACAGTAAGGCCAGCCTCGCCTTCTTTAGCAAACAGTTGTTTATTTTTACCAAAATGTTTTGTGACGCCCTCAAAGCGATGCTTCCCTGGGAGGCTGCCCATGTAGCTGTGTTCCTCAAAAGGAGTCACTCGTTACAGAGTTGAAATTGAATGGAATATGTTTTTATTTATTTTTCCTGTTATGTTTTTTTTTTTTGTGCAGATATGGAACCAAAAGATCATGGCAGCGGGCGCTCGCTGAGGTTTGTGGTACACGCTGGAAACTTCTGTGGCTCCTCCCACTGCGCCGCAGACAGCCTCTCCAGGCCGGCCACCTCTACCGCAGCCACGTGTAGCCCTGCTTTCTCTCTGCTGCCTCCACTCTCATTAGAAGCTGCTAAAGTTAAACACTCCACATACTCCTAAAAGAACCCAAATCTATCTGATAATCTTCTTCTTCCTCTGCTGTGCTACAAGAGCGGTCATGGTTTGTGAGCAGATATCCAAGTTTAGCTTGTTCTTTTGCTTAGTTTTACTCTGGGTTTTTTTTTTCTCAAACAGGGTCACAAATACATTTTTAAATAATGCGAAATGTTTTATTTATTGTGAGTGCTATTTTCTATTGTTTGGGATCTCTCAGGACACGTCATAAAAAGCCTTCACTAGTTTTCACAACAACAAATTGGTTAGAAATGTTTCATTTCTGGGTAAAGTCTGTGCCTTGTTTTGTTTTCGGTACATTTTATTAATTCTATTCTTTTAAAGTGGTTCTTAAGTAGGGTTACACTCTAATAATTCATGAATGTTTTCTTTTGTTGCTATATTATGGTTTTAGTTCTAATGTGTTTTGTTTTTAAAGGCATAGCCACAGAACAAGGTTGATAACTTTCAATCTAGAAGATGTTATGTTACTACAGAGAGCTTTAAAGCAAAGAAAGGCTAATATAATCGCTCATAAATAATCCTACTGTAAAATATTAGTTTAATATTCACTGATCATAGGTTGATGTTTATTTTCTATTGTTTTCCAAATGATGCTGTTAGAGTCAGCTGTTTATCCTAAAAGGTGTAGTGATTTATCTACATTTATAACTTAAGTGTTCTGCTTTTTTAGCTTCTCAAACCTCTTTATTAACAATACTGTAACTATTGTGGATCTTTGTATATTTACAGTCCCTTTAAGGACCCACTCTAAGCCTATCAAGGAGGTAGAGGTTGAAACTACACATTGATATTACTTGGCTTATTGAGCAGTTAGGCTTACAGATAGTCTTGTATTTAACTCTAGATCACTTTGATATATAGAGGAGCTCAGGATCAACTAATTGAAAGCAAGGGATCCAGGTTTCTATGGCTACCAAACAAGCCCCAAATCATTGCCCATCTGACATCATCCTGGACAGTTGTCAGATGTTTGCGTTGTTGGTATACTTTGTACATGGCACTGTGCATTTTGGCCAAACATCTCTACTTTGGTCTCATTTATGCAATGGCTTTTTTCCCAGAGGTCTTGTGGTGAATCCAGGTGTACCTTCAAGGTTTTCTCCAGGAAGTTCTTTCACTCAAGCCATATTTGTTGAGTCTTTTTGTTTATTGTCTTGTCATGACATTTGACATCAAACAGATGGAGCTCATTGATTGTTTTTGATTTTCTGAGAAGGACACAGTCTGATTTTGTGGCTCATTTGCTGGGATGTCCATAATGAGTAGGGGTTTTAACTGTCTCTTAATATTTTCAATTGGGAGGAATACTAACCTTTGTAGAATAAGGAGTTTTAAATAATTTCTTCTTTCTCTTTGCCATTGATTTAACACACACTTTTATGCTCCTGACTGCCAAACAGCCAAAACTCACACTTTAGTAGAGGTGGTCACACTTGCAAGTAATCATTTGCAACTGTGAAACAGCATTTGGCTGCTATTTATTTCTTAAAATCTTAAATAATAACCTAAAAAATTCTTTGTTTTTCCATGACAGCTCATCAAGTCATGGGAAAAATAGGTGTTTATAAATCTGTTGGTTAAGTCAGTTTAACAATACTGTCTCTGCTACTGACTAGAGATTAATTGGACTGATTTTCACATTCAACAAATAACTGTACAAGTCACATTAGTAACTGTTTTAGGACATTTTAGTCTTGTAGCTGCCCGTTAGGTCTATTTTGTAATAATATTTTAAAATTCCAAGTTCATATTTATATCCCAAATAGAGCTGAAAGACTGTTGTTGTAGAAACAAAGACATCTGTTTATAAAAGAGGCACATAGGGGAGAAAAAGATCAATTCAAATTACCAGAGCAAAACTCATTGTACAATCTAAAAGACAGCAAATTATAGTTTTTTTCAACTTTTTCACACTAGAAGTTTGAGAGAAAAAAGCAATTTCTCATAAAGCTAAAGTACAGCCATTTCAGCCATTGTGTCATCCACAACAAAATACATCTCACTGGACTTTATACATGATTGTGTTACTGTACAGGATTCAAACCCATTCCCCTTGACCTAAATAATTTTTGTAAAACCATTTTAGTTGTTTTTAGACTGGGGGTTATTTAAATTATCGTTGGTTTTCTTTTTCTTTGTTTCTTTTTTCCAGTTTTCAGTTGCAGCTAACAGATGCTAACAGGAAACGGCCAGATGTTCTGGGCTATAGTTTGCTAACCACTTTTTGCTACAATTAGCTAACAGTTCTTTGCTAACATTTGGCTAACATTTGCGCACTAACACTGTATTAATTATTATTGGCAAACAATTAGCTTACTATTACAGGCTAACAGTTTTTGAATTACTCTATGCTAGCACAGATATTTTTGTGGTTCTTACAGATAGCATGAAATCATTGCAATTGTGTGTTTCTTGCTGTTTGGATAATGAACTCTAGTTTGCTCTGTTAATTTGATTTATTTATGACTATTATATCCCCCTTGAAACAGCTTTGGATTTTATTGAATTATTTATAAAAAATAAACATGGTTATAGTTATGCTCAACTTGTATGTAAACAAAGCATATTGTGTGTGGAGTAGTTTTAAGTGCCTGTCTAGGATACCTTTTTTTTAAATTCTTTTTATGTTTTCTTTCACCATCACTGTACCGTCCACACTGACCAAAGATCTGGGAAAGCGTTGCAATAAATAGCAAGCATTTATTAAATGCATGTTTCACCAAATTTCTGATGGTAGCGGTTTTATATTATGCACTGAATATCTAGCTAGCACACAGTCTGTTTTAAAATGAAGACTTCATTTTGAAAGTTAAATCTTTTAAAAATAGGTCATCATTAATGGTAGATAGGTATTTAATTTGTTCATGTTGTTTGAAATTGCATGAGCATAATTTTATGTTTGCTCATTGACTTTTGTAGTTCGTCTTATGGTTATTGGATGTTTGTAAGATTTGGTTTAAATCTTTATTTCTAGGTGTTAGGGGATGAAATGCAATGGAAAAATGTGTGGTTGATTTCTGAAAGTTTTTTTTATTTATTTAGTTTAAAAATATTTGATAGCAATAAGCATTATTTGTGCTTATTTCTGTTTTTACCATTAAAACGTGTTTCTTATCATGAAGTTTACAAGCTAGCAGATGAATTATACCTGTGTACGGCTGCCAAGCTTAGAACTACATGTCATTGCCTTGTACTGCATTGCTGGAAAATGTAGATGTGAACATTTCCATGAGGCAGCTGTTGTTTGGCGTCCCACAGGGATGAGAGTTTGGATCTTCGATTTTCTTCACTTTTTCTTTTTATGTTTCTTAATGCATAGTTTTAAAGCCTTATTTTGTTTGAAGTCAGACCTCGAACACTGGAATACTTTTTGTGAATGTGTTTCCAATTAAGTTTGTTTATAAATCTTATGAAAAGTTGCCAACCTATTACGTTGCAAATTCTGAATATAGCAAATGTAAAGGTATTCATTTTTGAATAAATTACATTCAGATAAACTTTCTATCTAATTTTTTCGTTTTTGTGTGTGTGTTTTGGAGCATATAGTCTTTATTTACATTTTTTTGTAAAATGAAGCCTATTTGCACTTGACAGATTTCTTTTTTGAATTGTTGTTGCTATGTGTGACACTTAAATGTTTGAAATTATCTGATAGTTTTTAATAATAAAGTTAATACTCGAGTGAAATTAGAAAATCTGTTCTCAATTAAGATCCTTAATATCAAGCTGATATGGAAGAACAAAATCAACACATATTTTGACTGGTCAGGCTGTATTTAGGGAACAGTTCTTCTCCTCAGATGCTTTTCTTTGTCATTGGGTCAGTATTTTTCATCTGAGGCCCATTCAGTTGTGGGATGTGTCAAAACTCCATCTAATTTCCATTTTCTTTTAACGTGATTGATTCCTTTGGGGTCAGGTTTTAGGAAATAGTGTGTAATTTTATTATTTTGCTAAGAATCTGATAATTTATCTCCCATTGAGTCCTCTTAGATGCCAGTCGAAACAGATTCTCGATAACTGTTTCAATGAAACTAAAACTTGGATAAAGATAAACTTGCTAGGTAAGAAACTATTCTACATCACCTATAGCTAGTTCAAAGTTGTTGTTTGTCTGCTCACTGGTAACAATAGATGTTAGCATGTCAGCCCACATCATCCTCCCTGCATTGATTGTAATTTTATTTTTGATTTTTAAGTGTTTGAAAGGTCACTTACCTTCATATCTAACACAGATTTTACAATAGCACATTCTCCGAAGAAGCTTTATATCAGAAGTTCTGCTCCTTTTTGATTAATTATAACTTTCATCTCCTGTTCCTGTTGCTCCTATCCTTCACCCCCCTTTAAGACTACTAAGGAAGCTGCGCATGGACATTTACTAACGGCAGCTAATAATTGTTGCATCCGAGCTGATCCTATGTAGGCTAACAAGCTAGCTGTCTCTGCTTTTTTTCTAATATAACAGCAAAATAAACTTCACTGTTGTATTGAAATACCTTACCTGTCTAGCAGAAAGCCTTCAACCTCAGTGTCTGTTTTGAAGTCCGCTCCCTCATCATTTTAGGCATTTTAGGATTAATTAAAAAGACAAATGTATTAACCAAAATGTTTTCTCTTTGAATGATTTGCTGGAATGTGACACAAGTGACCAGAGCCATCAGCTGAGCTGTCTCTACTCAGTCATCGTCCTGAAAGTATTTTTTTTTAGGTCTTGTTCCAAACAGGTACACCGTCCGTGACCATGTGTCCTGTCTAACACTGTTCTATGCTTTCAACATACTCTGACACACACACAGTCCACCTGCCAACCTTAAACTATATTGCCCCTAATTGTTCTCAGCTTGAAGGAGGTCATGACACCCCAGCATGCTCACGAGGATGGGATCAGTTAATCTCTGCGTATTTGTGGTTATCATCCACAGTTGTGGTATTACATGTTGAAGTACACAGTCGGATTTAATTTAATGGCTCCTTGTTATGCTTATTGTTAGCATTATTAGTTTTACATTTTTCAAAATGACCACAAATAGAAGCTGTCTTTAAAATAGCTTATTAAAACAAAAAGAGGCAGCATATCCTGTTAGCTTGCTGGGGTTTTAATAAGGATTAATGTCACAAAAACATGGGCTACGAAACAAAACTGCACACATACAATTTGTCCGCTTTGACTCTCATGATAGCATTTAAAGGATCCAGCGTAGATAATAGCGGTCTTCTGTTGTGTGTGTTCTAATCTGTTATAATGGCTGGGTCTGCTGGGCTAATTAGATAAATGACCACCTGCTCTTTCTGTCATCTATGACATCTGGTTGAACAAAAGAAAATAATTAGCCACATGCCTAATAAACAGCTACGCCCCAAACAGTTACATCTCAGATGAATGTTTACCTGTCTAGGATTGGAGTTTGGTGGCTTGGCGTGCTTTACTGCTATTTTGTGAAGCTTAGACAAGGATTAAAGTCTAAGCATTTATTATTGGATCACTAGACATGAGGCGTGTGATTATTTTGGGGTATCTGTCCATGTTATCCATAGATCTGGAAGGGATCTATGGCTCAAAATACACTTTGCTTTAGTAAGGTTTTCAGGCGAGAATCTTTCATCCTTGAATTTAAGAATATTCTCTTTTGTAAAATCTAAATATTGTCAAACGGCTTTAAATTAGAAGTTTAGATGTTATCATACATGCTAACTGATTCATATGTTTTCTCTCTGATAAAAGCAAACACAATAGTTGATTTTGTCTGACCTCAAAAGGCCCCATTTGAGGCAGGTGCGGAGTTCTTTCAGTTTGCAGCTCCGGATGCTGAACTTCCTGAACACTGAAGTTATTGATTGGCCTATTGATTTTCAAACAGTGTGTCATTGTAGAAAGTAGAAATCCAATTAAAAGTTGCACTTAAAAAAGCTAATCCCATCAAGACGATGAAATGTATCGATTTCAACATTAAAATCAATAAGATGTGTGCAGCTCTCCTGGAGTGACTCGAGCATTTTCCTTTTTGCTCTCTGAATGAATGAAGCACTCCGCCTCAGTTCAAAAATGGACTA
The DNA here is from genome assembly GCA_034780135.1 of Jordanella pulchra. NCBI lineage: Eukaryota > Metazoa > Chordata > Actinopteri > Cyprinodontiformes > Cyprinodontidae > Jordanella > Jordanella pulchra. The sequence goes on along the minus strand of JAUZNJ010017895.1, from coordinate 3,071 downwards.
AGATGTGTCTTTTTTTGTTTTAACAAAACAATAGATTTTACTTCAGTTCACATTTATGTCCTGTAAATCCATACATTTGTTCTCTTTTGCTTGGATCTTGGAGAGTTTGTGTTTTATGCTGATACTAACAGCATTTCTGACTGATCTTTTTTATTCAACTATTTATTGTGTATATTGGCACTGAATTGAATTGAACATGTATGTCGAGTAAAATTTTTTAGATTATGTGTATAAGTTACTAATTTGTCAATCCGATGCCAATATCATTAAGACTGAATGATCTGTTATAGAAATAAAAATATATTCATTCTTACTGTGGGTTAAAACTTGTTTTTTTTCTATCTTGTCTTTTGTCTCAGGGGATAGTGTTGCTCCTTGCTGTGATCATGGCGGTAGTGATACATCTGAAAAACGTTTGCTTCCTCACAGCTCTTGAGGCGACTCTAAACGACTTTCTCAACAATGATACACAGTGACTAATAGATCCAAGATTCTGCACGTATTCTAATAGATACATATGAAAATGTAAATTTTGAGGATTTGTGGATTATTAAAAATGTCAGTTAAACTAAAGCACTGGAAAAATAACTCAAAAATATAAAACTCCCAAATTGCTAGAAAATTGCAATTTCATTCCTTAATTTAAAAAACTTTTTTTTTTAACTTGAATTCAGTCTCCTTGGCTTCTCATGTCACCCATGTGTGATAACATATGCTTAGTTCATTTTTCCAAGTCCACCCACCGTTGCTGTGGGGAAATCCAGCTGCCACCGAAAGGTCTTGCTGAGGCGGATTGGAATGTGGACGGAAAGAAAAACTCTTTTCATGCAGCATTCGGACAACATTTACACAGACATGCGATGATGCTTAATTCATGGATAAAAAACAAAAAAGGAAACACACAGCTGGTCCTAACATTACCCTCTGTTCTGAACAAACAGTTCTTAAGATGATAGATTTCCCAACTTCTCTTTTGAAGCTGAGAGTTTCTGCTGATTTTTGATGACAGACCTTTAATAAAACCGTTTCTAAAGGAGAAAAAGGTAATTTATTGTTGTTCTGACTCATGTCTCATGTAACCAGCTACACGATCAGTGTAGTTTTACCTTTTTTCAGCCACAAAGTTCATTGTATTTTGTGAGGGGGGTGAACCTGTATGTGAGGTGGAAGATAAACAGACATAAGTTTGTTTTTAAAAAGTTGTCAGAATGAGTAAAAATCATATTTTGATCTATAAGTTATAATCATTTGTAATTACTGGTGCTAAATTTAGGAAAATCCTGAAACTAAAACATATAAGAGGGTTTAAGAGGCTTCAGAATGATGTAAAGGTGCATCGTTTTAGCAGGATAACAACTCTTTAACATTTAGCAAGAGCAACAATGGAATAGTTTATTTTAAATCACCGTATTAAAATGGTCAAATCAACATTTGTATACAGTTGCATTTGGAAACCTGAGGTCCATCTGGAAAAACTTTTCACCCATTTCTAAAGTCTTTACATGTTTTTATTGAAATAGGTTTGACTTTAGTCTGAGCTGAAGTTTTAAATGGTTTTTCATTTAAGCAGATTTTATAGTTTTCAGTCGCGGTTAGAACTGAAGAAGGGACAGAAACTGACCCCTTTACAAGATTACAATAAATGTGACAGGTAGAGAGCAAAACATCAATTGTTTTGAAATATATTTAGCCAGAATCCTACACATTACACAGCTCGTATGAAGAAATAAGATGGTGAAGGTGTGGGGGGAAGGGTTGTTTAAGGTCACAGGGTTAGGCTACATGTAATTATTGCAGTCAGGTTTGAATCACTGGCCAATCTGTTGCTGATTCCTTTTTTTTTTTTTTTAATTTCCCACAATGCAGCTTGCTGAAGGACTGGCCTACATTGTCCCAGCATGCCTCCAACGATGCCTCTCTTTGATTAGCTGTGCTGTCTCCCACTGGGACAAGGAGCGTGTTCAGTGATGGCTGGGAAACTGACACAGAGGTCCATCAAATGGCAGCTTTGTTATGACATATCGGCCAGGACGTGGTGGATGGTAAGTCAAGAGCTGTGATATGATCTGGATTAAAATAAGTCATGTGATTCATATTTTAAAAATATATTTTATTGAGGCAGAAGTGATAATGCTTCTAGACTGGATAATTCTTGCTGTGGCATTAATGAAGGTGTTTCCACAGAAGCTCCTTTATTTGGCAATTTCAAATACTATCATGCTTCATTTTGGGTTTAAATAACTAAAGATTTGGATGATAAAAACACAACAGAGTTGGACACAAGAAGTGTTATTTTTTATCTGAGAGGAATAAGTGAAGAACAAATCCACACTGTTTTTTGTTTAAGAGCTTTCCTCAAGTGCACCTCTCTTTTCAGCCTCAGCTGTGTTAATTTAAAGCCGGACAAAAAGTCCTTGTCCTGCCCGCGCCTTTCCCAGGCTTAAAAAGCAACGCAGGCAGACATTTTTTTCTGAATATTTATTTATTCATCTGACCACAAGCAAGCTTTTATCGCGCCCCATCTCCAGGGTTTAAGTTAGGGGTGGATTCTTCTCTCTGGGTGTTTGAAGGAACTCTGCACAGGCTGCGCTGCTGGTGCAGTTATCTTTCAATATGTCCCATGTTTGGGCTCTGCTGCAGTGACAGATTCACAGAGTTTGCTCTGGCTTTATAGATTAGTTTTATTTCTCATTATATTACACCAGTAGTTATGATCATGAGTTTCAACCACTTGTTTCAACTTCATTGAAGCGTTTTAAAGTATTTTCAGCTACAGTTTGTCACATTTCAGCCAGATCCTTTATTGCACAGCAAGAGATCTGAATTCGCCTTTTTTTCCCCCAACAGGCAGCTTGTTTCTTTAAAAGGGTTTTTTTTGAAAACATATTTCCTCATTAAACACGATGGAAATTATTTTTTTTTCAAACCTCATCCTATCAAAAGATGCTCCTAAAGTGGAAAAACATTTCCAACTTAATGCTATATTGTCATATAATTCAAATGTTTATTTCATTTAATTTTGATGATTTGAAGTGGCAACAAATGAAAATCCAAAATTCCGTGTGTCACAA
>JAUZNJ010017873.1:0-17362 GCA_034780135.1 Jordanella pulchra | reverse complement strand
AAAGTAAGACATAGTGGGGCTTTTGGGGATAAAAAGAAAGTAAGACACTGTCTTACTTTCGGGGAAACACGGTAGGTTAATTGACATCTCTCAATTGTCCCTAGGAGTGAGACTTTGTGTGCATGGTTGTGTGTCTTTGTGTGTCTATGTATTGCCCTGTGACAGACTGTTGTCCTGTCCTGGGTGTACTCTGGCTTACGCCCCAAGTCTGCCGGAGATAGGCATCAGCCTAACCGCGACCCTGACAGACCAAGCAGGAGCTGATGGATGGGTAAAAAATAGGTAGAATAGCTATTTTTACTTGTGTTTGTGTTTTACCATTCTGATTTCAACTTTGATGATGTCAGAGCAAAAGTGACCAAAAAATTGCTGCAGTTGACTGGCTAGCATCTTTAGCTTCAAGTTATCTCATGCCACATTTGTTTGCCACTTTGTTACCCTAACTCTTCATTTGTTTCAGCCAGAACCGACCGAACCAGAATTCCTGGGACCAGCCAATCTAACCAATTATCTTTCAACTTTATTACAATAAATGTATTTCTGAGCCATTATTCATTTTCCACTGCAAAACTGAATGAAATGTCAATTTTTTGACTGTATTTAATATCACTGCTTCAGGTTCCATTTACATTTACCTGGTGCTAGTTTTAAAGGACATATTAACACATTAAGCTTTAAAGGTCCAACCTTCCCCACAGACTCTTGAACAGACTCCAAAAACCCTTCTTGCCCTTTATTTGTTTTATAAGTATTTACTTCTGCTTATTCTCAGTAGTGTTAGCGCTTTAGTGATTATTAGCTAATAAAGGTACCCTTGTTTAATCTGTGGTTCTTTGTGGTTATTTTATACAACAATAATGTATCAATCTGGCCAGATTCATCCTTTTTGGTTGACTGCTAAATGAAAAGAAACATTTTCTTGGTTGGTGATTAATAACTCTGCTGATAGCCATAGTCTAAATTACTAAATTGGTGAAAGGCAACTAGTTCTTCACCGTCCAAGCTAGGAGCCCCACTTAGAGTTCAAGGCTAAGAACCCTGATATTAAGCAGATTACAGGTATAATCATTTAACTAATGATCATTTACTGATTTCAACCTAGATTTTACCCTAGATGGTGATTTTACCCTAGAAGCTATAGCTTCCAGTTGTAGTTATTTAATATATTCATCTTTTTCTGGTGAAGTAGAACAACAACAGTTACACCTTTCAGAACAAAGAGTGTTTTGGTGAGTGATCTTATGGCATTTGGGTATGGTGTGTCTACTGAACGGCATGATATTAGCTCTGTATATTTCTGACTGCTGTGCTATCTGCCAGCAAAATGAAAATTGTCACACTTTCAAACTATTGATACACTTCTAAAAAAACAAAAAGGTGTTTAGAAGGGATGGTAGCGTACCTGAATAAATTGATATACTACTTAACTGTTTCCTGGTGTGTTCAGATTTCCATTTAGCTAGTTTCTAGGTTTTAGACTCTCTTCTCCAATGCCTGATGTTTGACATCTTAATCAACTGCTTTGTCTCAGAGACGACCCCACTCTAACCTTTAGGCTACTAGTCTCAAGGCCACTGCAAAAGGATATCGAAGCCATGTTTGCAGCAAACACTGATTTGAATTCATTAACCCTCCCACAAACACCCCCAAAGTTTGTCTCTGGAGCCACACACTGAAGGTGGAGGAGAGTGAGACAATTAATCACATAGAACTTAATGGAAATCCTTGTTTTTATAGATAATTGGAACAGTAGTTCTTGGGGATTGCAGGCTCACGTTAGGAATGTAAGAGAAGAAAAACCTGGGAAGAATTCAAGATGGCAGCTTGACCTTTTAGTTTTTGCTCACACCTTCTGTTTAGTTATCTGCAGTTAAATATAAAGTAGGGTGGTAATGTTTTTAAGAACTGGAATAAATTAACTTTGATCTAATTTTCCTTTGGGATCAGTTAAGTATTTTATTTTATTGTTACCAAATTTGGTTCTGTCTTTACAATTAAAAGAAATATAAAATGGTGAACTTTGATAAACTCTGCTTTCTTTAAATACAGTTAAATTAAAAGTAATGGACTGTGATGGGTTTTGTGAAACGTAATCTCAGCTTTTTGTCTGTGTTTTTAAATTTTATTTAGTTCTTTCACTATTTTTGTAATTGATTTATTTTTGTTTAAATTACTACAATTACAATTACTACTATAACAATTCATATTCATGGTACATATTTAATTATATAACATATAATATTAATGTGGCGGGCTGTACTATATTATATATTATATATTATTATATATATATATTATTAACCTTAATGTCTGATACAAGCAGTTAAAATGTGTCCAATAATTAATCTTATAGTGTGCTTAATAGTTGACAATAGTTTCCTAGAGGGAATCAATTGTTAACAAAACGCTCTGTTTAGCCCTACATTTGAATCCTGTTAAAGCCAGAGTTTTGAAATATTTGCTTCATAGAGTGGACATACATTTCAATATTATTTTTATACCATCACTGTATTAGTAAAAGCAATACGGTGTTGAAAAATAGCTAAAAGAAACCTTATTGACTCTGTTAAAATGAAGTGAAACTGAAAGATTCTTCAACTAAGCATTGGTTTTAAACAATACATTTCTATGTGTCTAATAGTTTTGCATCCTTATAGTCAAATAAAACAGTCATACTCACAGTTCATCTGTAAAGTAGAATATTCAACATATATGTCACATTAAAGGTAAGTATGGTCTAAAAAATTGTGTACTTTGGCTTTTTAAAAGATTTCACACACACTTTTAATAAGTATCACCTGCAAAGAGTGGAAACCTTAATTTACTAATAAATAACCCTTTATGACTTCCAATATAAAAGCAAGGAACCACATAGAAATCTGATGAATTACAGATTTAACCATTAAGTACCAACATTACTACGATAAAACAATTCCTCTTTTTTTTTCACTCAATAATTCAAATGTTTCTGAATAAAAACACTTCTTTAGATCAGTGGTGGAACCCAGTACCCAAAAAGCAAGGGTGCTACGCACCATGCCACCTATAGCCCATTGAAAGTTATCATTTCTTTTATTTTTTGTGAATCACACTACCCATTTTTAATGAGTTATCCAATCTGCTAAGTCAAAACACTGCCCTAAATAGCGAGAACTGATCATACAGCTGCTCTCTGAAAGAACTGAATCAACAACTTATTTCTGGCTAATGGCTATCTGAGTACAAGTCTGGGTTTAGTCCTGAAAAACAGTAAAAAAGTTGTTGCTCTGAATCTTCTTTTAATATAAGACAGTGAAAGTCAACACTGTTGTTTTTCTTGCTAACCATTTTAACAGACAAAACACAGCAAAAACTGAACAAAGATGGACTGACATGAAGATGTCAGGCGACAGGCACTTTTGAATCCATGAGCAAACCAGGCAGAATCAGCACAAGGGTGGTGACATGCATGAATGACACGGCTAAGAAAGAAAGAAAAGACAAGATAAAGAGAGACATAGTGAGCAGTGGCAAGCGTAGCTTCTAAACCCAGAGTTGCATTATGCCAGCTCACTGGGGCACCGCTCGCTCCATAACTGCCAATGAAAAAGGCCCGATCTTGCCATCCTCTGGGAGTGATATCTAGGGGAGCTGAAGAAGAGCCGCTCTCCCTTTAAGGCTTGTCAGAGTCTTTGACGGCAGGCGTGAATTTAATCCTCGGACCTGCTGAGATGCAGAGGAGGAGAGCAGCAGGAAAGTCTTTCCTACTTCAAGGACCTTAGTTGGCTCAAGGATAGCCTGCCAAAAAAGCTTTAGACCTGATGACAAATTTATTTGTGCAGCTGAGCTCCCCCCTCCACATCAACTCCACCCTCTCGTTCACCATGGAAATTTGTGGTAAATCAAACCTCTGCAAACACAATTTAAACTATGTGAAGTACATTTTTTGCTTAAGACTTGAGACAGAACTGAAGCAGGCATCCATGTGCTCTGCCCTCTTTTTTTCTCAGTAGATGAACAGCAAATATATTCTATTTCTGATTTCTCCTATCTTGCCAGAACGGATGGTGTTTTTCTTTCTTTTTCTCTTAGTAGCGTGTCACCAATCTTTTACTTGAGGCTTGAGTGGAGCGGCCTGTGGCGCTGTGGGAGTTCGTCTAGCTGCAGAGGGATTTTTGATATAAGTTGATTATTTGAAGAGACAGTTCCTGAGATGGCAAAGAGGCAGAGGAAAATGATTTTTACATCCATGCAAACAGCCTAGTGTAGAGAAACAGCAGGGGGGCTGGAGGCAAGCAGAGAGGAAGGTTTATGAATATGTTTGTCTCATACTCTTTCCTCTCCTAGTTTTGGGGCCGAGATTACTGGACAGTTTTAAGATCTAGGAGAGGGCAAGCCAACATATTCAAAATATTTGAGGTGGATCCACTTCATCAGCTGAGATGAAAACATTTTAACTAAGGAAGATTGAAGGCTGATTATCTTGAAATGAAATAAGCTTTTTACATAGATTTCCCACCTTTACTAATCAAAAAGAAATTGACTCAGACTGTAGTTTCTCTGATCAATCCATCTGCACTAAAATGAATGTTTTGTCTTGCCTATGTCTTAAGAGTTGAATCAACAACTTATTTCTGAATAATCACAATCATTTTCATATTAAATGTATTATTTTATGCTTTGTTCATAAGATTTTTTTCACTTGGTTCTTCCTTCCCTCAGATGTCAATCATGGAACTACTAGGATTTTTTATTATTATTATTTTTGTGGTCATAGAAAGTAACAAATGTGGGGAAAAATTGTTCAGACTCAGACAAGTCGTGCTGTGAAATACAAAAGATAGCTGAGTACAATATACTGTGCCTTGCAGATTGAGGTGTATGGTGATACTTCAATGTTATTATCTTTTGAATGTCCTTGTTTTTTTACACACTCACAATCTTCAAAACCCCTCAATTCTACTGTAAATCAAACTTCCTATTTTTCTTTTCCTTTCTTTAACACTTGCTGTACATAGACAAAAACAGAGATGCTTTGTAAAATTTTGACATTTTTTTTCTACTTGTAGACTAATAACACACCAAACCATTGTATCTACTGTATACTGTTGTAAATGGTGCTACACATACAAAATTAACTTTTAATCCACTGGCCACAGCTAGGTTTTCAATGTTGGCCTCTATTGCACTAAAACAGTAAGTCTTACGTGTGACCCTTTTCTCCTAGAGCTGTAAACAGTAATTGTAAAACTGCATGACAGGCATTTGCCAATCTAAGAAATTATGAGCAATGTAAAGTAATTGTTTTGATGATTTTGAATGACGTGTTCCTTGTAAAATTAGACCTTTTCTTCAGTGAAATGTGTGCCGGATGTGTGAGAATTGTGTTAGGTGTTAAAAAAACTACAAGCAAAGTTTTAAAAAAATCTCTTCTCAGTATGCATTTTAATTTAAATTAATTTAAATGAAATTTATTTTTTTAGCTGAAAAGTGCCACATTTGTAGGTGCTCTAGCAGCAAAAAACCCAAACATTCAGCTTAATTTAATTTTAATTTTTTAGAACACTTAACTTCATTTCTAAACATTTTATGATTCCAATGTGCAAGCTTTTTCAGACAAAATGGAGAAAAATGAACCATTGAAAAAAATTGGAGGCAACAGAAAAGGAAAGAAGTGTTTAAGGAAAAAAATAAAGGAATGCTAAAAAGAAAATGATAAAAAAGGGAAACAAAAATTACAGGTAATATTTTCCATGTCAAAAAATGATTGTTACTGTGGACAAAAGTCAGACTTTCAGCTGCTTTAATTTATTGAAAAGTTTGAATCAACCCCTTAATGACCTCCTAGGCCTGCGTGCATCAAAGTAACAATTCTGATCAGAACCAGAGCAGAATTTCCCCACATCTTCCTGACCATCATAATATTATTTTGTTTGAAAAATATATTGGAGCCAACCAATCACCCTGGCTTAGAGTGGGCCAGGGCACCAGCGATAACTTTCAAATACCTCCAAGGATCTAGCTCCCAATAATAGCAACAAGCTTTGCTTATTTGTCTTCCTCCTACTCATGATAGACCTCTTCTGTCTTGTCTGCATATCATGCCTCTTACTCCCTGAAAGCTCAGGCTCAGCAGCTCTTAAGACCCCCTTGCCACTGGAAATATTACCATTCATCAACCCCATAGAAGGAAAAACACCTGGAACAGTTCTCGCACTTCCAGCTGTCACTTGTGTTTGTAAGAACTAGTCCAGGAGAAGACACATTAAGGAAGAACATTTATATTAACCCCAACAGCTGTCATTCACAATACAACAATTTAAAATCACTACGTGATGTGCTAGCCTTTTTGATTTAAGCTAGTGCTTGGCAAAATTTGTGCTGACTTTCTCCTCCACAGAGAAAAAATGTAAGTATTTATTTGGCCATTAAACTCATGCGCTATCCTTTGGATGTCTAGGGATCGTGTCCCCTCTTAATCCATCCTGGGCCCTGTAGGGCGAGTCTGGGGCCACCCACACCTGCTATTAAGCATATTTTCCTTCTAACATAGCTTTGTAAGTCCTTTATACATGCCCATGGATACATACCATTGGGGTTTGGTTCGTGGTGTCAAAAACTAATACTAAATACTAAGATGCCGCTACAGATATAGGCCTATAGCACCCTGAATAATATTGTGTAATCACCATAGGTTTGCCTTCCACACACATGGCCATCTAAGGGGTACCTGCAGCTCTGGAAGCTTTTTTTAATGTTAACTTTGGTTGTCTGTTGTCTTCCTTTTGCTGTTGTTATCTTCCCTGTTTTCTGTCCCTATCATCTCATGCAAGTGTGGAAACAGACTCCTAGGAGTTACATTATATCTTCTGTATTGTCTATTTTTGATGTTTTTTATTTTCTCTCTTTTCATGCACTCTTTTCTGTCTTTATCTCTTTCTCTCTCCCCTTAGTTCTTGCCCTTCTTTCTTTCTCACCTTCCTTTCCATCTCTGTGTATGATTTTACTCCCTAAATAACTTTCAATAACGTTTGAAAAAACAATAGAAAAGAAAAAAAAAACTCTATCTGAAAACCTTCCTATTGTTAATAGTCTTAGGTGGTCATCATGTCTTCACTGTGCTGTCACTTTCAGCTGGATCATTTTTGAATTCTAATTTACTTTGATCCTGTAATTTAGCTATTCATTTAAAACAAACAGAACAAAATGCAAAAGACAAAATGGAGCAGATACATTTTCTCTTGTAATTTTAAGTAAAAAATATGAGATCTAGGATCAGGGTGAGATTTTTATTTGCCAGTGCCCACTACTTGATTTACATGGGATGATTTAGTTTTTTATGTGTCATCTATACCTGATTATGTCTTTAGTTTTATTTGTATTAGTTACACTTATATGTAATGCATTTATAATATAATGCATTCCATCCATCCTTTTTCTCCCGCTTAACCGTCAGTGTCGCGATGGAGCCGGTGCCAATCTCCAGCAGTTAATCTTCAATGTACATCCTAGACAGGTAACCATTCTGTTGCAGGGCAACAGGCACAAAGAGATACAACCATGGACACACACACAGTTACACCTAAGGACAATTTAGAGAAGCCCTTTAACCTAACAGTCATGGTTTTGGACTTTGGGAAGAAGCCAAAGTATATGGAAAGAACCCACGCATGCATGAGGAGAACATATAAACTCCATGAGGAGAACATGCAAACTCCATGCAGAAAGACCCCAGGCTGGGAATCAATCTCAGAACCTTTTTGCTGCAAGGCAACAGTGTTACAAACCGCACCACTGTGCAGTCTGTAATGCATACCATAAGTACAAATGATCATTTTACTTTTCTATAATCAACTTAATGCACAGTACTTTGAGCATAATAATATAATTCTTGATGACATTTCATCCTTCATTTCTAAAGTACGTTTTTATAATTGTGTCTTGGCACTAAGATTTTCATGATTTACACATTTTATTCTCCTCCTACACAGAGTCAATGGATGAGAGACTACCTGGGCTTCGCTGCGTTTCTCTAACACTTCAAACAGCAGCACCGAGGCTTGAACAGCTAAGGTGTTACTTTTTATTCCTTCTGCATCAAACACATCCTCGATCAAACATCACACTCTTCAAACGAGGTGTCATCTGCTGCAGACCATTTGGGTTTGATATGAAGTAGTGTAACGAGACAAAGGCTGTACGGATACTATGATTGCCTGCCTCCCTCCTCTGATATCTTGTAATACAATACTGTAACTAGAAACAAATCCAGAAAAAAGACAAAAAGCTGACACTGTGTGGTGGTACCTTTTTTCATGCTCTCATAAGTTTCCTTCTCCAACCTGAAGTTAAAGTGCATTGCTTGCCTGTGCTACAGCTTACAATTCAAAGAAGTGCATTTCAGTGTTTATAATATCTCACTAAAGTGTAAATCTTGTCCCTCTTACTACTTTAAAAGCCCCAAACATTTATTAAAATGTGATTTATGAGATAGATTAACACAAAATATATCATAATTGTGAATTAGAAGAAATATGATGGTTCTCACAACTTTCTAAAAATAGAAATATGGAAAATGTGGTATTTAGATATAGTCAGTCGCCTTTTTACTGTGATTCCCCCTCATTGATTCCAGTGTTGCCAACTGAAATATATAAAAAAACAATACACAAAACCTCTTAACCTCTCAAAGGGCACTATTTCAATTATTATCTAAACTCTGGCAGATGTGGCTTTGCAAACCCACTAAAGCATGGTCATCCATCTAAACTGACATGCCACAAAAGGACAGCATTAATTGGAGATTCATAGCGATCCTGGAAGAGCTACAGAGATCCACACTTAAGGTAGAATAATCAGACAGTGGATAGTGGAGGCCTTCACCACGAGTCTTGGCTTTTTAGAGGAACGATGAGGAGAAAGCTACTTTTAAAAGAAAACCGTAAGACTTATTGATTGCTACAGTGCATGTAGAAAAAACTGCAAACACATAAAAGATATTCTGTTCAGACAATACACTGGCATTACATTGAGTGATGAAAAACTGACTGAGCATAAGTTTGAACAATTTGTCTTAAGTGACAACAGTTGGTGGGATCATTGAGCTTTTGGGAAGGGACAGGTAGGGTTAGGTTGAAGATAAATGCAAGACAATACTAGGAAAAAGTACCCTGTAAGATACAAAGAAAGATCTGGACTGAGTACAAGGTTCAAATTACTTTATTCATATACAGTAGCACCAATTCACAGCATATGTCATCTCAAGACACTTTACAGAGATAATTCAACCACATCAAACAGTCAGACTGGTTTCAAGTTTTCTATCCAAGGAAAACCAGCCGATTCCCCTTAAAGCACTATAACAATCTTAGACAGTCAGTCAGGGCCAAAATGACAGATGTTACAATATTTTGCACTTTGTTTTGATACATTGCACAAAACACTTATTAAAAAATTAGGCTTATGGTTTTAATGGGACAAAATGTGACAAGTCATAGTTTTTTTTATACTTTTCTTAAGCACTGCATGCATAAGAATTGCTGTATCTGTGAGGCAGAGAGAAGTAAACCACTAATCCAACTGCAGACTGGTCACAAATCAAAAGCAGCTCTCTAAAGGCCTACCTGTTTACACAAGAAACAAATCTATTTGTACTAAGTACAATTTCAAACACATTTTACTTGTGGCTTGCTTCTGTGTTTTTTTAAGTTGAAATGAACACAAGTGTCTATGGTTTCACTACCTAGTGCCTAGCAGGGGGAAGCCCGCAGCCTCATGCAGGTCGACAAACTTAAAACCCAGCTCCAGTCCAATTTGCTACAGGTTTCCCTGAGGAGAGGGAAGCAGTGTTGATTTTGGCACACCCTTCCAGACCAGGCGAACAAATCCTGCCTTTTTTTCCACAAGAATTGGCTCGGGAACTCACTGGAGAAGTAGGAAAGAAGAGGAGGAAGAAGGGGGGGAAACAGCCCCAGGGCTGGAGTGAGATATTGTATGCTTGTGCACTCAAGCACAAAGTTTGTGGCCAGCTGCTTAAGGATTTTTCTGAGGAGTCGAGATATCCACAGAGTCAATAGAGTAAGGTAGGGAGACACAGAGAGAAGGTTGCTTATGCCAGTGTGACTCATCTCTGCTGCCGGGTTAAGAGAGACATTATCACCTCTGCTATGTTTCAATTTTTAGTATAAGGCACATAACCTTTTGTGTGAATTAGCAGAATACGCCTTAATTCATCTTTGCAGTCCAACCTCACCAATCTCCAGGGACCAGGAACTCTCCTTAGATTCTTTATGTCATATCTTTTAACATTTACCTTGGTGCTCCAAATCGATATCATCCATCATTTTATCATTTTTTTATTCTAATTATAATGCTGCATTATGGGCTTTTGTTATCTTTATATTTCTTGGAGCATAGTTTTCTGCATCTATTTGGTGTATTAAACATGACTGATGTGCATACTGGGAAAGGCCAGGATTTTTTCCTCCTGGTTTAAACCAAGCAGGATAAGAGCTTTTACTAAGTTTTCAGCTCCACATTTTCACAGCCATGCTTGTCAAAGGCTGAAAGGGCTCAAGCCCTTGAAACACCTTCTAGCCAGCTCGCCTGTTCTGCCTTCGATGGAAACTGCTAAAGGCGACACAGAAAAGGAGTTAGCAGCTTGGAAGATGCGAGAGGGATGAGACCAGCAGGAAGGGGGTCTGCATTTCGCTGATACATCAAACCGTACCAAGCTGTGGCTCCCTGAATAATTGTGAGGGACAGGCTGTGGACCCCCCTGAGCCAGTGCAGCCCAGAATAATACCTCTGCTTGAGGCTCTCTCTCACAGCCTTGTGCAGAGGCCTTTATGATGGTGCCATGCAAAGCCAGTTAGGAAAGCCAGTGGACTACCTAAAGTAGACTGAGACAGCAGTAAATTTGTGAAACTTTAACCTAGTTTAGCTCCACCTTATCCAAAACGATGGAGACATTTCACATGTCTAAGCTGAAGCTTTCCTAAAGATTGTTTTTGTGGGCTACGCTATGGATGGACAGCCCATTCAGGCAGCTTTTCAAGGGTTTTGTCAACCAAGAATTTAGATTGGAGTCTTACATGACCTTTCATAAGGGTCACTGGTTGGATCTGCTGGAGCTTTTGTTGGCACACCTGGGTGAGGGAGCCTTGACAGAGCAACAGGCTCCTCTTTCAATTTTTCTTTTTTTGTGGAGCTGAAAAAGAAACCCTACATTGTGCAAACTTGAGCGATGGAAACAATTTTGTCAAACATATGTAATGGATTTCATAAAACTATTGGAGATTAAAATACAAACAGATATGAACACAGAGAAGAATAAGCATACTATGAATTCCTTTTGTCCTTTAGTTTGGTTCTTTGCTAAGCATACTGTGTACCTTGGGAGATTTCATGTGACTTTTTTCGAAAATCTTCACAAAGTTTTATTCATCTCTGTTCTGTCATTGAATAACAAACTGTAAGGATTCCCTTTTCTGTTCTTGTTGCTTAGTGACAATGAATCCTTAAGTTTATAAAATATATAGCAAATTGAAACTAGGTTTTCAGTTATTCAAGCCTAGTATGAATTTCAGACCCATTTTCAGCGAATATCTAACAATTTTTTTTCTTCTCTTAAATACTGCATTTTTGGTTTATCATTAAACATGTCAAAGTAAAAAAGATCATGTTGACATTTTTGCATTTGCATTTAAAATTCTGTATGCTGAGACCAGTAAGAAACTCCAAGCTTACAATATTGTTCCACATTACATCCTTCAGTTGCTTTTGGAAGATTAATGGTGTGAGGGACATCTTTATATGGAGTCTTTACACATTTTGAGTCATTGTTGAGTTTGTATAAAAATCACAATGTTTGTTACTATTTTCATCCTGTTACAAACACATTTACCTATGTTTCTAACTCTAACAACCTCTAACTGCTGTTTTGAAAGTAACAAGAAGTTCAATATCATTCTGTGCTATCCAAAGCCATCAGATTTTAATTTGGTTGAGCATATTTGGGATGTGGTGGGGGAAAGCATCTGTAACACCTGCATGATTGTTCTGCTCCCATTGCAAGAGGAATATGCAATATCTGTGAAACTTTTTATCACCTTATTGAATCTGGTCAATAAAGAATTAATGCTTTTCTACAGACAAACAGGGGTCCAATAATGTTCTAACATGTTCTTCTCAACTTTCCTGCAAGATATGCAATAGAATTTCTTTCCTGATAAAGAAAAAAATGAGTAAATGGATACAAACTATAGATTTATCATGTGCCATATCTAATTTTAGTATTTAGTTGGCAAATTCTGAGCAGATGTTACCTGCATAAACAAACTAGCTGAGTCAGAGACTCCTCTCAACCACTAAATGTTGCATCCTTACCAGAAAATCTGGGAACCCTGAAAATAGCACCAAGGCCCCTGGCGTTATTGTAGGGATAGAGGTGGATGATGAAGAAAAAAAACATCCAGAAGCCACAGCGGGTCTGTGTTGGACCAGACTTTGTTTGGATATATTCATTCAGAGATTACACGGTTTGCTACTTGTTTTGGCTTCTTCAAACATTGGGTGTGTTTTACTTCTAAACCACAGAGTAATGGGAAAAGGAGAAGCAAAATGAGGCCTTCAAATTTATAAAAAATGTGAAGAATCGAGTCATTTCAAACCTGCGAGTAATTATTGGGCAGGTTGACATTGTGGTAATCACTTCATAGCACATGGCAGCGTGTTGAGTTACAGTTTGTTAACAGCTTCTGAATCTGTTAGAGTTTTGGTAATTATCAAAAAGTATCAACAAGCTTCCATTGGAATTAGACCGTGCAGACGTTTGAGAGCGTCTGTCGGTGCTGTGATCTTAGAGCAGATTTTCCAAAGCTCATCATAAAGGCAGAGTTCAGCAGGGTCAGCTCCCTTTTTGAACACCTGGCACCTGCTTTTCTCCTTTGCAAGCGGAAGCCACATCTAAAAGGAACATAAAGTCCTGATTATCCTCTTTCCTGTTTACCTTTCAGATTGAAGATGGAGGAATAGGAGTGAAAACCATTGCTCCTGTTACTTTCTGCTGTCAAGAAATTTCCTGTGGGCTCTGCTGATTAATCAAAGAGCTCCATCATAAAGCACTGATGTTCGCACACTCTGTCAGTGTGTGATGTTTGGATACCATCATGCCCTCACAATGGTAACTGGAGTAGACCTATGCATGCAATAAAAATATGAGTTTGCCTGCTAGCAATATGCAAGATGTAATGCAAACTAAGTTCTTTTTCATTATTTAACAACCAGCCAAACATCTCAGATAAGTTCAAAGCCTCTCAGACCCTTCAGCTGAAAAAGGTGCTCAGACTTGTGTTGAAATCCATCATGAACAGTCATGTCTGTATCTTAATGGAGACCCTCTGAATAAGATACAGAGAGAAGACAAACAGTAGAAAGACAAACAGGAAAGCACATTAAGCTTTGGAAATTATATTGCAAATCCAAGAGTCACCAAATTCATTACACAGTGTTTAACATTTTGAGGCCTTCATTTTTTTATTTTCAATTTTTTTTAAAGTTTTGTTGGTTATAGCCTACTGACAATAAAAAAAAAACTTTAATTCACTGTTTTAGAAAAAATGAATGTTGTGGACAAACAATATACCATAATGATAAAGCAAACTGTATATTATACATCACAGCATGGTTTGCAATAAACACTCACCTAATTACCATGGTAGTATTATGATGTCGGATGCTTTACTTCAGCAGTGACACAGATGCTGATATGAGCTCATAAGACAATGGATAGAAATAACCACAAGAAATCCTAAAAGAAATTGCAGGTTGCAAAATATTCAAGGACGGAGGTGAAGGTTCACTTTCAAAAAGGAAAATAACCCCAAAGATAAAACCACAACTGCAGAGGGATTCCTCTTTTTTAGACTCCACTTTTTGCAAAAAGAAGGATTTGTTTTGGATATAATGTGAGGAAAGGTTCAAAGATAGTTAATATTTAGCCATTTTTGTAAACCAAATTTATGTTGTGTAGAGGTAATCATAAACAAATTGTAATACAGCTTCAAGCATCTATAGCAGCTCTGACGTCACAACATCATTTACAAAAGCAGATAAAGGTGTTTCTGATCGACTCGATCAAAGCTCTCTCATGTAAGACCAAACTGTTTGGTAACTGCCTGCTCACCTGGCGTTTTTGCTGAGAAACCAAACCAGTGATAGCACAGCCTGCATTACGGCCTTTGTACTCCATGCAAAGCCAAGCTGAGCCACAGCCAAGGACTGGATCGCAGCTGAGGAACACACCATCTACCTCCCAAAGTTAATGACAGTAGTTTGCTCTGCACCTTTGTACTGTACCAAACCTTTGCACTGTTTTCCTATGTTACTTTTAACCATGCCTGGGTAGGTTTGATTAGACATAGGTTTTAATGGTGATACTTGCACTTAAAGGTGTTTGCTTGAACTTTGTGTTGGATGTTGTGCGATTTTAACTAGGCTGTTATGAAACATACACTGTTAGCTTTGGGTTTTGTGAAAAAGATTGCACCACCATTCTGCTGAATTAAATCATTACTCCTCTTTTCCACTTCTCCTCTCTCTGCTTCACTATACTTTTCATCATTGTTGAACCTTCTGTTGTCAGTTGACCACAGCTACTGTTGCAAGTTTATATCTGTTGGGACCCCATTTTAGCAAATTTTCCTTTATTTTATGTTATTCTTTTTGTAGTTTAGTCTTTTCTAGTGGCATTATATCATTGTAGGACAATTACCTGTAACTGGGAATTACTTGTTAATTATATATATATACCTATATAAGTGTGGTTGTCTGTGATTATTTCATATTTTTGATCTGTTTTCTATGGGGAATAGAGCTGAAACACTCATTTGAGTTAACAACTTAATTATATAGCACCATTTCTTGTGGTTGTTTTTTGATTATTAATCCCCATTTGCAAATAAAACTGTTAACATGTACTTGTTATTAATTCAAAGCCAGTCCACAACTGGTTTAAATATCCACATGTAAAGGTAAATTAAGTACATATTTTTTAATTAGTTTTCCAATTGTTATTCATATTCTTTGAGAGACTGTTAGCTGTTAATCACAGCTATGTGAAATATAGCTTTGTTGTCAATCAATTTTGATTGAAATGTCATAATTTCCATTGTTAACTATTAAGACTGTTTATAACCAAATAAGAAAATTGCACACAAATTAACTTGTGATATAGAGCAGCGTTTTTTATGTTCACAAATTTGTTTGAAATGAAATTATTTTGAATTCCTTCTAGAACTTCACAAAAGAGGCTTTTTTTCCCCCTAATCAGCATATAGTTCCTATAAGGTTCAACATACATGTTAAAAATGCAGTAAATAGTAAACGTATTTACCCTGTTATTTCTAAACATTAAAAAATAAATCGAGTTGTTACACGGGCCCTACATAGAGGCTGTTGTCATTGTTATGCTTGCGTGAGATGATATTAAAGCGCTGGTTTATTCTTCTTTAAATATAACTTTTGTGGTTGGGACAAAGTTCTGTGGTTGGTACTTGAAGGCCTTTTCCTGTAATTCATTCGGGAGTCCTTCATTTTTTGGCTCTAAGGAGGAGAACAAGAGAAAGTGAGAGAGTGAAAAAGAACCTACTATTTAGAAAGCAAAGTGTGTGGCCGTGGCATCGTGTGACACCTAACCAGCAGAGCCCTGTTCTAATCCAGGCGGTGAGACCAACAGGAAAAAGCTCCTTTTAGTATATCTGGGAATGCAAAATAGCAGTTTTCAGAAAGAAACATATAAAAGTTGTCCAGCTGTAAATACACACAAATTTCAGCCTGCTTTTATTTAAATGTTCTTTCAACCAACTGACTTTACATCTGGCCACATTTACCTGGTTGTTCAGTCTGTTGCAGTTGTCAACTGAACTCATTATTTTTGCCCATTTAGCTGTTGAACCTATTCCATTAACTGCAGGAATCTCAGATCAATGGTTGCCACAAGCTTGTACAGTAGATAGACAGAATGATGGGTCTTTCACTAAATCTGCTTCTCATCTCACCCTGATACAGGCATGACTCTGAAACAGGATAATCTGTACCTATTGCACCATATAATATTTCTCTTTTGATTCACAATCAATTTTTTATGTTTTCTATCAATCCGAAAGCTTTTCTTTTCAGCTATCCTCACCAACTAGTTGATTTCTTTAACGTATGCATCTGTTTAGTCCCAATTTTATTGATTTCCCTCATATTAAACTTACACCTTTGCTGTTGTTTTCAATGGTTTGATTTCACCCATGTTTAGGGGATCACTGGTCACAGTCATTCAACATTTTCTTCTTACCACACGTCTTTTACAAGGATGAGGGTCCCCTGTTTGTGATAAAGCACTGGATTATATCTAAATATATGTGGTTTTTAGCGATCTTCCTTTATGTTTTCTTTGCTTGAAGCATGCATGATACAGTGAAGTACGTATGTGAACATGTGAGGCTTGTGAGGCTTTGGTCTCCTTTTGTTAATCTAGTGGAAAACCAGATAGTAACATCCAGTGGCAGGGATGGTCCTTTGCATAGAGAAGGTAGGCATGTCAGGAAAGGGGGCCTTCCAGACAGTTACCTGGAGGATGGATGAGGGAAGCTCAGAGGAGTGTGGCGATCCGTACCTCTCATTGTCCCATTTAATTGTACTCACCTGTCTTTTTTTCTTACTCTAAGTTGTTTTAAAGTCAGTGTTTTCAGTTCCCCTATTCTCTGGTGCTCTGTTTATATCATGTTCGCATTCTGTAGCTGTCACCCTGTTTTCCTTTGTGTTGGTAAGTGTATTATTTTTCATAAAACATAAAACCTTCACCTCAGTCACAAGTAACCGCATGACAACAAGAATAGATTGTTATTTAAAGACGTATAATAATATTTGAATATTATTTGACATAAGTGACTGTTGCACAGCTGGATGAGAAATCATCTTGTAATGTAAAAGTAATATTTTATAACTATGCCTACTGATCCATCAGTGCCTAATGTCTTTCATCAAATGAGAGAAGTCCTTATTTTGTTCTCTTATTGTGATACCATCTTTTTTGTGAAATGCCCAGGTTCCTCCTGCAGCAAAGCATCCACAGAGCATAATACTGCCACCTCCTTACTTTACAGGTGGGAGAGAATACAAGGCATGTCTTAAAATTAGTCATTGTCCCTGACTGGATTTGCGAATTGTCATCCAGTGTTTCCATGCTGCTTGTAGAGTAAGGACTTCTCTCTCTTTCTATGCTCGTGGTATAAATTTGCCTCATTGAGGATATTGACATATTCTTACCAGTTTCAGCAGAAGTTCTGTCAGAAAGCTAGTGATGTTACGAGATGGGCCGAGGCTTCGAGGC
>JAUZNJ010017862.1:0-17362 GCA_034780135.1 Jordanella pulchra | reverse complement strand
TAGAGACACTTACCCCCCACAGAGGAAATTACAGTCAAGACCATCTGCAGCAACAACAACAAAAATGCTGCAAAAAACAAAGAATCAGGGAACAAATGCAAGTGGACTGATATATAAATGTCTGAGGCGTTGCCTATATTTTATGTAGATGGCGATAAATGACTTTGTTGTGTGATAAGAGTGTACATTTGTTTTAAAATGTACAATTTCTATTTGCATACTAAATTATAAAATTGTTCTGTTAAAAACATATTTGTGAGACATTACAATGTTTTATAAATAGCTGTAGAATAAGACGCCTGAGGAAATGCCTGCATTTTATGCAAAAAAAAAGAATCATAAATTACTTTTTTCTTTGAAAAGTTGTATGTTGGTTTTGTCATTTACTATCTGTAGTTCTGTTCTAAGTTTTGAAAATGGTTCATTAAACATAGTTGTGGTTTTCACATTAAAAAATGTAACTTTTTTCTACTCAGATTTTATGTTTTTGTGTGATTTTAGTTCCACTGTGTTAATATAGTATGCCAAAATGAAAACTGTAAATCCACAGCCTCTGCAGCTTCTCTACTGTTACCCACTCTCTATCCAGACTGTGTCTCGCCCATGACCAAAATCAAATCAATTAGAAAAGAATCCTAAAGGGGTAAACCATGATAATCTAATTAAAATTGAAAAAAATCCAAAAGGTTTTATTTTCTTCTTTAGACAAGATTGAAAATGTAAGATCAGATTCTCTAAAATAAATCATATATTTACTTAGACCATATGGCAAACTTCAGCTAAATGGATGAGACAGAAATCCACCTTCAGCTTCATTTGAAGAAGGAGGTCATAACCAGCATGACTCAGTGATTAGGCAGATGGTCCATCATGCAAAAAAAAATTATAAAACCGTTAGCTTTTGTTATATTAATCAAGAGAAGGCAGGAGAAGGTTGGGTTTAAAGCAAGAAGAAGAAGAAAGAAGCTAATAATAGGACACTAACAGATCACACACAACAAAGGCACATATATTTACTTTGTTGGAAAAGAAATGAAGGAATCCAGTGTGTCAAAGACCCTGTTGCAGATCAGCTTAAGGAGATTCATGTAGGAGGGAAAAGAGGCACAAAGGAAGCTGGAGGTGATTCACAGTGTTGTATGTTTTAGTCAGAAAGTAATGTGTGAGAGGAAAGAGTACGTTCTGAATCTATTTATTACTTTGAACTCTACTTGAAGAATTAGTCATCTTTAAAGAAGGTGGTACTGTGAACTCCAAACAAATATTTCTCATTGTAATGATATCTTTACCTTGCAAGAAAGATAAATTGTCGCAAGATTTGTGAATTCACAAACTCCAGAAAAATACATATTTCCAGGAGCCAACAGATGTGTCTGGCTTCAATTCAGAAATATTCCGGACCCGTGAAACGCATGGACGTGTATGATGTCAAGATTTTCACTAGAGGAGGAAGGCTGAAGCAAAACACACACGCCTGCGTCGGTTTTAGCTTGAATATTCTCTATTTCTTTTTGAAAAATTAGCAAAAGGAGGTATTTTTACCTTTGTGGATGGGAGGATGGTTGCGCATTCCTCCTGGCCGCATTTGGTAAGATTTTAATTAGTTAACTTTGTGAAACAAATTAAGAATGTGATACGTCTCAGCTGATGCTGCTGGGATTGGCTAAAAACTTGACATGGGAGGCAGGTATCCAATCAGAGGAATTGTACTAAATGCCCTCACTTTTACGAAACAATTTCTACAGGAGGATTTCCAGATCGATAGCGTGTAGAATTCAGAATGAATTACACAAATCAATATGGCTTATCCCAGGTTAATGATATCTTAAATGACTGAAAGATCTGTAATGTAATTTGGTTCTAGGAAAAAAAGAAACGGAAAAAGAAACCACAGGTGAAGATGAATAACTGTTGCATTTGACCGAATTTCATTGATGATTAATTACAAAGTTTTGAAAAAGATGCTTCATAATTTCAAAGGAGAATATCTCTGGTGGATCAGCTTTCAAGTTTATGTTGTTCCAGGAAGGCCACTTGAGGATCTCTGCTCCAGAGTACTTCTACACAGCTGTAAGATAAGATAAGAAAAAAATGACAGATGACTTGAGATTACAAGATAGCGGTGTTTAAGTCCTTTATTAAAATATCACAGTGTCGCTAAATGTCAATTTCTGTTCTCAGTTTGTTCCTGTTATTAGAGCTTGTTAGAATCTGTTCTTTTTTTACTTCCTTCCTGCTGTCTCTTTCTCTGTGTGTTTTTTTTTTCCTCATTGGTGAAGAAGGGCCATGTATGTACCAGGATGACAAGCAGATTTTCTTTCTAGCTCACACCTTCAAAAGAATAAACCTACGCTGTGAATCAGCATGGGGCAGATGGTAGGGAGGAAGTTGGGATTCTAACAGGCGTATCTCAGTACCTCAGTAGCAGGAAAGCTTCTATGATGTTACGGCTTGATTGAGGTTCCTTTGGATCTGGAAGGTGTCGGTGCTTGGGTAAGATGGAAGAAGAGAGAAGGGAGGCAGAGGTGGGATCAATGTGACTATAGAATGAAAGTGCCAAGGAAAGTTTTTTTCCTTTTTTATCTCTGCAGGAGCACTTTCTGCTGCGTTTGTGTAAAATGCAAGTGTGTGTTTGGAATGGTGGAAGCCGACATGTGCTGCAGTTTCTGATTTTCCATTGGTGCAAAAGCTTTGTAAAAGTTGTCTTTTTCCGCCCCATGATAAAACCTGCCACTGAGCCTTCTTCTAATAGCGGCAACATGCAGCTTTAGGAACAAGTGACATGAAATGTTATCGAATTATAAAAGCCCTTTAAAGAATTATTTCAGGGCAGTGCATGTCTTTGTTGAGTAGAAAAGTATTAGTAAACAAACATTTCTTTTTTTTATTAACTTCAAAAATTATTCTATAGTAAAAAGATTTTCTGACCGACCAACAGGAAGTAGATTGTTTCTTTATGGGCTTTAATGTTGACAAAAATATCAAGTTTCAAAGGGGTTCTTACAAAAGGAAACCTGCTCTACTTACGTACATAGGAAGCATGAGGTCAAATAAATATTTTTTTCTGATAATTATGATTCTTATTACTTCTGTTATATTAATTTGGGGGTGTATAACCATTGGCCATTAATGGTGTTGTTGAGGGACAGCCATGTGCGAAAAGGTCTCCTGACTTGAGTGTTTTTCCTTTGCACAGAACAATCAAAGTGGAGGTGTATGACTGGGATCGGGATGGCAGGTGATTGAAAATGCTTATTTATGACGTTCAAATACAATTCTATGCAACAACACAACATGTTCTGACATTCAAGCAATGCAAAAAGCCTCCCTGTTCAGCATAAAAACCTCACTTATGGGTTTTTTTCCCCCAAAACTCCTCCCTTTCAATGTTTGTTTTTTTTTACTTTTTGTTTTGTTCTCACTTTCTCCTCCCTAGCCATGACTTCATTGGGGATTTCACGACCAGCTATAGAGAACTAGCTCGAGGGCAGAGTCAATTCAACGTGTACGAGGTGAGTCGTCTTTTCTACCATTCAACGATATGTCTGTTTGCTGCTAAAAGATGGAATCCCAGTGTGGGAGTAATCTGGATCGAGTAAATAATGTTGTTGATTCTTCCATCATTTGACAACCATCTTATTATGATTTGCATAAATTCTTCTACTTTTGTCTTCATGGACAGTCTTTAATATAAATAAATAAATTGAACAGATGTGCATATATATTTTAAAACAGACTCGCACACAGGAAAAATAAAAAATATTCCTGAAACTCTTTTATAGCTCAGTGTTTGATTTTTCACTGGTTTCCTTGAGCTGCAATACAAACAAACTGGCTTTACTTTAGCACTTGTGTCTTTAGGTCTTTTTTGTCTTTGATCGTATGCTTAGGGTACCTTCATGCATATAAATTGAACTATTTCGCAGCGAGACGAAGCAAGAATAATAGAAGAACGAGTTATTTGATGCTTGAAACGATCATCCCTAAGTTGTTTTCTCAATCAACAGCTTAGGATACAATCCTGCTTAAAGAATGTTTCATTTGGGAATCCCAGATGTAATCACAATGCATGAATATGTAAACGCTATGAATATCATGTTTTTTCCAAAAATCACAGTTTTTATTTCACTTTAGACATTTTCTCACACAATGGGACATTTCTATCACTGCAACTCTTTAAGCTTTGTTTGACATCTATCACCCTAAAGGTGCTGAATCCTTGACTGACACAATTAAAAGTCAGAGTCTCACCAAAAATAAAGGAATTGTCTTTGCCGACATGCCCCTGTGGTTTGGTGGCCTTCAGTGAAGGACAAATACCTGTCTTTTAGATGTCAGCTCCATTATGTTCTTCATTTGATTCTTCTTTACCTCCCAGTGAGACTGAAAGGCCCTTTAGTTTTTGCATCAGCAGATTGTTTGGTGTGTCAGACAAATTGCCATCCCTCCGTGGTAAATTAGGGGCTGTCATTTTCATGCCCAGCAGCCATTGAGAATCGAGGTAATGAGCTGCGACGTCTTTGGTGTCGGAATTGGCATTTTCTTCTTTGTTCATTCGCAAGAACGCAGTTAAATGTTAGTGTTGCACATTAAACCTATTTCACGTGACAATTTATTTTACGTTGACATTCAAGTATGAATTTTCAGATTTCCATTATCTATTAGTATTTCAGACAAGTATACTTCTAGATAATTTTCAGGAGTTGTGAGCTGTCTTTCAGTTTGTGTCTAACTCCTTTCAAACCTTTTTTCAGACAAATATTGGAGCAACTTTGTAAGGAATTGAATTATATACTAAAAAGGTGTATATGTGACCAAGAAAGGGATAAATATAATAAATGTGAATAAAGAAAATATGCAATAAAATTCCTGAATTCAAGAAATTCAGCAGAAATGTATATAAACAAGTGATGCTTTAATTTAAGTTTCTTCTTTTTTTTCTTATCTTACAGTATGTTGTTTTGAAATTTTAAACTTTAGTAAAATGACCACATTTTCATGCTATTAGTGCATTTATATAGACTTTCAATTCAAATTCAATTAAAAAATACTTTATTAATCCCAAAGGAAATTAAATGCAACTCAAAAAAAATTCTAATATTTTATTCTCTCTGAAAATGAAACAGAATAAATGTGTTTACTTTTGGAAACATAACGCACTTATACAATTTATGTATTACTACTAAATACATTTATAAATGAATGAATGAATAAATAACTTAATTTCAGGCAGTCAAGATAAAACAGAACATTTAAAAGCTACAGAAATTATCTATGAATAATGATATATTAAGGCTAATTAAGTTATATATAATTTAGTGCTTCTGTCTGAAAAGTGGGTGTGAAGTGAAACGTATTTAAATATATCCTTTCTCCTTTCATTTTGTCCTTAACGACACTTTTCCAATTCCTACTTTACTTATGAGTCCAAAAGTACCTTAAGGGAAAAACTACATTTATGTACATACGCATACAAATTTATGTGTCTACACAGATTTATTAGCCAATTATTACACATTCTCCACATGATCACAACCTTTGCAAAAAGGTTGTGTTGTTCAAACCCCTTGTTCTATCTCTTTGATCATTTTCCTAAATAGTTTGATGTTCAGACATGGCTTTAATTCAACACTGAGTTGTTCCCATACTTTCACATCATAAATATATCCTTCCTCTCTCTCTCTAGAAATAAAAATATGCTGATCTTTGTTTATTTCTTGCTTTATAGGTTAACAGAGGTTTGAAATTCTACCAGATCAGAGAATCTAAGCAATCAGGAATGAATGAATAGTGATTAGTGTGAACATAGGGCTTTAAGTGATGTGGTGTTACCCCAGACTTCTACACAGTAGTTCAGGAAAGGTAAAATCAGTGAACAGTAGAGAATCAGTGATGCTTTGTAATTCAGAAAATGTTTCACTTTATGAAGAACAATGTTTCTAGATATGAACATGTTTAATATGAGGCTTCCCACAGATACTGTAGTCAATAATCAAATCTGAGAATTTGATTTCATTTACTTGTTCCACCATCTATCAGATCAATTAGAACTTTTACATTTGTATATTCTTTGAAATGTCCAAATAATGTGAACTTAGTTTTCTCAAGGTTCCAGATTTTTTTTTTTTGTATGTTTGTTTCATCTAATGAATCTCTACGATGATGCCTTCCAATAGCTGCTGTAAACTCTCATTGTACAGAAAATATTTGTATAATCTGCAAAGAAAACCAAACAGGAATACTTTGGGAACCTTACATATGTCATTTAAGTAGATAACACTGACCCCTGGGGGACACTGCAAGCGCGATGACTTAAAATTAAACCACCAATTGTCCAAGAGGCGTTTGTAAGAGGCATTATTGAATTTTCTAGTAATACTGCCTCCTGTGGCCAAACCCCAGAACTGCAGCAGTCCTCTCCTTGTCCTTGTATCTCACACTGATATTTAACAAGTTTTTCCTGTTTTTTTTTTTTTTTTTTTTTTTTTTTTTTTTACTTTACTATCGTGCTATGATTGATTGCTAGATTGGACATATTTAACATGGAAGAAGTTGATGTCATGTCCACCAAACAGCACGGGAACGTCCCACCCGAAGTAAATTAAGAGTAAGAGGCTCCAGGCTTATAGATGCACTGGCACTGAACTATTGAGGTGTCAATCTGCTCATCAAACATTGTTTTAGTTGTAAGGGGTCAAATAAAAGGGCTATTTTAAATATATTTTTCAGTAAAAACTTACATAATGTCTCTTCAATACTAAGCCTTACATTTTTCTAATCTTTTGCTGTGTAACACCAGATCTTTTAAAAAAAACCTGATATTACTGGAGAAACAATGCTCAGCTAGCACCTGCACTCAGCTGCTAACTGCGGTGTCATTCAAAGTTTGCTAACCATCGTTGATAAACACATTTACCTTATTAAGTGTTATGGTAATTGTTAGGTTCATTTACTTAGGAATTAAAAGAAGACACCAGAGCGTAAGATTATCTTTAAGAACCACAGACCCTTTCCTCTGTGAGTTCTGGGTTCGTTTGGACTCAGTCTACAGATTTATTAATTCAAAGGGGTATAACCCTATTACAATGTTTCTAAGGATGGCGGTTCAACAACACAGATGTACAAGCATATGTTCAAACAACCAATCCTCCTCTGTTTAGGGTCCTATTATCAGTACTGGCAACCCTCAGAAACCAGGCAGTCATCATTAACCCTTAACCTCAGGAAACTTGTCTCATGATATGGATCCTGCAGCCTTGTTCCTCTCCCCCTCAGTCTCCTACTTTGGTGATCGTCCAAACAAAGTCTCAGTGTGTTCATGTCATACATCTGTTACACCTATGGCCTTGCAGCACATGGGAAAAGGATCCTTGGCTCTTCTCACTGTGATGTAGACTGAAGGAATTTGAAGTGTCTCCTTTCTTCAAGAATATATACGCACATTAAGAAATGTATCTAACTAGTACAAGTTCAAATAAAAACACATCACTATCATTTCTAAAATCATCTAAGCAAACATTAGATAAAAGCACTACAATTATTACATTATTCTAACAGTAATACTTTACTTCCTATGTCATGGATGACTGTGTTTTTGTGATTGGAAATATTTTGAAATGGACAAATTTGTGGAAGGTTTAATAATTTCCTTAATGTTATTTACCAACAGCTGACGGAGGAGGGGCTCCACAATGCCCTCTGGTATCTCATTAAAGGAAAGGAGATTGCTTCATGAAAATAAAAAAAATACATGGTTTAGTCTGTTTCTACATCCCTCTTTAACCCTTTAGGAAGAGTTATTGGGTGGACTTTAAACACCTTCTCTTGTAAAGAAAGAAAGTGGATTCGGTATTAACACTTTGCAGGGGTGGGAGGGGCAGTGTGGCTCTGCTCCAAACAGCCAGTATTAAAGAAACTTTTATCTTGTTTTATGGCCAAAGTGCAAAGTGAAGTTTTTCACTATAAATGATTTTAAAATGTGCAACAAATGCATATTTCAGAACTTGAAAAGTTATTCAGTATATAGTGTTTTTTACTTTGCAGCAAAGCATTAGAGAACAAAACAACAAACACCATCTGATCTGTTTTGATGGTAATGAGAGGGTCAAAACCTTTGTGCTCATTAATACTGGAAACAGCCCCTGCTTACTAACAGAAGCTTAAAACAAAAATGCTATCATCTCTGCTGCTCAAAAGACTTGAATGTTTGCTTAACCTTTGGTTAAAGCCAGTAATAAACTTTAGGTGATTATTTTCTTTGTACTTGTAACATGAACATTCAAATGCTTTTAAAGGGAGTAATTAATTTCTAAACAAAACTGCAGCTACACAACTTATTGTTTTTGGATGATGTCAACATAACCTCTGTTTCTCTGTCATTGATATATGGCAAACTAAATGACATGATTGTTATTTTACCAAACATTAGGCTTTGATAATAGGGGAGTGAGTCCTCTACCTCTGGTTTATCTATGTCCTCGATGTGCTTTTTTAATGTTGTGTTTTTGTGCAACAATCAAACATTATTTGGTGTAACACAGTGCTTTACAGTACTTCTTATCTAGAGGTTTCTAGCAGCACCCAATTCATAAGGTTTTGGTGCTTATTAGAAACCCCTAAAAAAATAGTGTTCGAAACAAGTGAATGCATTCATACCCCCTTATTATTGACTAGTTACATCTAAATGATGAATAGAAAACACAAGCAAGCTGTATAATTTTAAGCCAAGAAAAAAACAACAGATACAACCATTCCTGTTTGTTTTTATCTGCAGGCAATTTGAATATTTTCTGTAAATTGAGAACTTACAGCAGCTCTAGGATGATGTAAAGCTAGAAAAACATTAACAAAAACTGTTCTTGAATTAAGAGAAAGGTAGGTTTGTGTTATTTGAGAATTATACTACTGTTATGGTGAATTCAGAAAATTCAGTGTTGAATGAAAGCAGAGTCCAAGCATGTGATTAATTAGGAAAAGACTCCAACCGGATTTCTTAAAAAGATATGAGATGGAAGAAGGGTGATGAACTATTAGTTACTGTACATAGATTTCATAGTATTTTTGCAGTGGTTGTGTGGGCAACGGTTTGTAACGTATGAGTGGAAATATGTGTACTGTAGGCATGTGTAAATGTGTACAAATATTTTTATATCTACATACACATTTTTCAACTTAATGGACTTTTTGAGTAGAATGGAATCAGAAGTTATCCAGGATTTAGGAAGATTGTTGAAATTATGGACTTAGTGAGAAGTTTGAGAAGTTTTACTTCTCTGTACCCCTTTTTAGACATAAGCACTGAGCTATGCCCATAACACAGTTATGCGTATCAATACTTGTATATTAAGTGTCTATGTGTTAAATTTGTAATTTGACTTACTTGTCTTTAATAAAGTAATTAATTCAGTCAAACTAAAGCAACCTGTTTGGTCAGTAATTTCAGAATAAAGCGTTGGTAATCAAACTTTATGAAGCTGTTTAAGAATATTTCTTGTATCTAATGCTATTAATTATTTTTAGGTGATCAATACGAAGAAGAAAATGAAGAAAAAGAAGTATGTTAACTCAGGAACAGTGAGTATGGCACTATACCAGAAATGAAAGTTTACCTCTCTTCCATGTTGTTGTGTAAAATCGATGGTTCCCTTTTGAATTGTCATCCGACTGGTATTTCTAAAAGGAAATCCTTTTTTTTTGCATTGTTAAAAAACATGACCGACCGACTGATCTGCTCCCGATTATTAACCGCATGGGAAACATGACAGGAAGCAGATTAATAGAGGAGATGAAAGAATAATGAGGGTGAATTACATGTGACTGGCTGTGTGAAGAGAAAAAAAAAGATCACAAATTGAGGAAAACACCAAACAACTTGAAAGACATCAGAAAGATGACTGGCATGAACAGCCATCAGAGGCACCACTTTTCACACGGCTTACCCAAAAGTGCTGCACTGAGTAATACATACAAATCCATCCAATCTACTCTTCAAACTTGTCCTTTGGCATTGCAAATAATTCAATTATTTCAAAAGGCAGTTTGCTTTCATCCTGATTTGAAGGCCTGATTTGAGTCAATATGTGGAGGCGGATGATGTATTAGGAGGAAAACACCAACGCCAGTGGGTTTAATCAATTCTTTCTCTTTTTTTTACACACACAGGTGACCCTTCTCTCATTCTCTGTTGAGTCAGAGTTCACCTTTCTAGATTACATCAAAGGGGGGTGAGTGGAATGGACAACTTGAACATTTTGAGAAAAAAAAAACATTATGGACATTTTCTTTAATTTTTATTTTGCTCTTGCCCACAACAGTGAAATATCCAGATAATTACTTCCAGATTTATCCATATCATTCTCTGTAAGGTGGCGCTTCAGCTTAGGAGAGTCTTCAATCCCTATTTATTCTAATAAATAAAGGACATTATGCTGTTCTACTCACATTTTTTTATTTTTAAACTTTTTTATGCTAAGAATCTTAAACAGTAATCAATATTATTTATACGAAATGTACCTTATTAAAGAATCAAAAATGCTAATAAAATAAAAGGTTAGTAATTTTAAGAAACATCACAGGATATGCAGCCACATTGGATGTTATCAGCCCATTAAATGGTCATTATTATCTGTTATCAGTCCTGCAGAATGGCACCAGATCCTACCTCCTGGTAGGCTCAGCAGATTATAATCCTTACTCCAAGGTAATTCATTTTTTCACCCGCAGAATTAATTAATCTATTTCTGTGTAATCTGAACATAATCTTAATAGTTCTTCATCTATTATAAAAAAAAAAAAAGTCTCCACGTCTCGCTCATATTAAACAAACAAAAAATCTCATATCCTGTCAACTCAGTTGCCAGGATAAATCCTTATAAACTAAAACATGTGGGATTTATTGAAAGAAAAGGTTTAAAACACAGTTATTTACAAAAGGCAGGTGCGTTGTAAATATAGTAGATAAAAACCAGAATTAGGTAAAATGTAAATAAAGGAGTGGCCGAAGTAGCTGTCATCAACAATAGGCTGCATATTATCAGCCATGAGAAACGTATTTGAAGGCAGAAGAGCCTGAAGCCATTCTATGGGACTGATAACTGCTGATAATGGCCATTTAATGGTTGATCACATCATCCGAAACGGGTGTTCAGCCACTTGTTGTAGATCACATCCGTTTGTCAGCCAGTATAGATGCTCACAATGTAGTATTTGTGGGATTACAAACTGTATTAACCATTTATTCTTTTTTTATATAGAGACTGTGTTGATCAGGAATCCAGTTGATGATAAGTCAGCATACATAGCATACAAGTGGAGGAGTCTGGTGTAAAAAATTGATATTCAAATGGTTCATATCTTGACATTCATCAGAAACCATATTAGTGAAACCAAATTATACCATAAGAGACGCTAAAACCAATGAAAGGTGAATGCGTAAGAATATGAGACTGCAGAAGGAATACTAGAAACTAGATATTCTTTTGAAAGAATACTTTATATAATTGACCATGAGTATTTTAATTTCCACCTTGGTGGAGGTACCACATATTTTGAGCATATTCAAAAATTCAGCTTTCCTACAAAGGCTATGTAGAAGGTAAATTACAAGTATGTTATACTATTATGTAGTTTATTCAAGTGCTTCTCAAATGTCACAGAAATAACTGTACTAGGAGGTTCCTTAATCTCGTGCTACAACATGCAGATACTTTGTCTGTGCTGATGAAGATCACTTAGTTCAATATTCTGAATGTCCAAAGGGGCCCAAAGAGCATTTAAGTTCAATCCTTTTTTTTTCAGATACAGAAACTGGTACATTTCTCCTCTGAAAATAATACATTCACTAAGTAGAAAAAGTGTTTTTATTTTTCAGTCAGTCAGTCAGTCAGTCAGTCAGTCAGTCAGTCAGTCAGTCAACTCTGATCAAACTGGAAATTGTCCAAATTGAGCCTCATTCTGCCGATCTCTAATTGTAAAACAACTGCAACACTGATTTAAAAAAATTCAGAAGCTGGAACAAATTCATCAGATCTTGCTGTTAGGGTTTTGTCCTAACGGGGCCTACTATAAATAAAAAATTGAAGATAATTTAAATACACATATAAAACACCTTTATTGTGACTATTAAAACATTAGCATGTTTAATCTATCTTACAAATGTTCATCTTTTCAATTTATTTCCTGGTTCCAAACATGATCTTTCTCTGGTAGTAAACTCCCACCTTTAGTTTTAAGGAGGTAAAGTTTAACTCTCTTCATAAGGGCCACCAGCTGTTGAACCTAAGCCTAGTTATAGAGGCTGCCACATGCATATTAAGTATTTCTCAGCTGAAGTGCTACTTCCCAGGCAGACTGGCCCGTGCTTTGATCTCAGCCGCCTTTTCGCAGCAGGGAAGCTGTCACAGGTTTCTACGTCCTGCAGCAGAAGTGACAAGTGGGACAGATTTAGCTGACAGCTTTCGACTTCGTCTGATTTATGATACAATATGCTTAAGGTTTAGTGACCTTACTTCAGAAAAATGTATCATCAGTCTGTCCTGCTAACTTTACTCTGTTACTTGCATGTATGTATGTTAGTTGTTGCAATAGATTTGGTTTAACTAAAGTCCAGATTTTGAAAAAATCTATAATATTTTCATTGTAAAGGCAGACAACAATAAATCTCCATCACCTTCTTAGTGGTGATAAATAGAGTTAATGTTGTACTCTTTTATGATTAGTAAATATTAAAGGGCCAGGATAATTTAAAGTCAGAATGTCTGGAGAAGAAGTGTCAAGCAGCTGTTGATTTTTCTGTCTTATTCTTAGCAGAAGAGGAAATGATGCTTAGAATGTAATGAGGAAACATCTCCCTGTATTGATTATCATTCAGAAAATGGATGACACATTTTATAACCAGCATACAACTAAATTGAAGTAGGGTTTTAAAATGAAAAAAAAGAAACAACAAAAAAATGACATGTGTTCATAAAATTTTTGGCACAAATAGCTCTTTTTCTTTCTTCAAATAAATGACAATAACCTAGCCTTGAAAGTCAGACATGAAAAAAAGAAAAAGAAACAAAATTATCCACATCATCAAGTGTTAAGTGAATTCACTTTAATTTTAAAACATTGTCTTAAGCTCAAAAAGCCAAAAAAGAAAAGAGACACAGCGTCAGAGGGAAGACTCTTAAATCTTATTGCAGATGAACCACTTGCTAATCCCATTCAGAAAAAAAAGTGAATTAATTAATAAAATTAACTTTAATTACATTTGCACAGTTGGGCCGTGGAATATTTCAGTGATCACGCCAAGCTGAAAGGTTAATGGGAATATTTAACACATTCATTTCACCATCATTCTTTTGCTGTTCTCTCTGGTGACTTTTCCAGATAACGAGTGGCTGTCATTTAAGCCCCTTAAGGCCTCATTTTGTCGTAAATTAGCAAGATGTAGAGGGGAAAGCTTCGTCAGCAGAGAAAATTGGATTATGATTTGCTCTTAAGTGCTCCATCAGTCTAATAGCTTGTTACCAAGCTTGGTCTCCGGCCTCTCGTTGAGAAGGTGAAGTCGGATACCTTGAACATCATGTCCTAAATAGTAATGGGCTGCTCTTTGTGCTTTTAAGGTGGTATTATATGTGCAAGAAATTCAAATCATAAACTCATATAGAATGAAAGTATAGCTATATTTTATGATTTGTACATTGCTAAAGAAAAATGGTGTCACAGTAATCATGTAAGTGAGAGCACATTAATAGTTGATTGATTCTTTTTTTCTTTTTTTGTTCCTTCCAGGACGCAGATCAATTTCACTGTGGCAATTGATTTCACAGCATCTAATGGTGAGTGATAACAACTTCAAAGTTTGTGTTGGGGTGGAGGCCAAGAAAAAAATCGAGGGGGATGTCTGACTGTGGCAATGTTTAGTTTGAGAATCAATCTCCCAAACGGTAACAGACAGAGCTTTCATGCATACTGTACACAGTCACTGTTCACGAGGTTCTCTGGAGACCTGCTCCTAATAAACACACTAGTTCAATTAGTTCACTCCGGAGGAGAGGGATATGATGTTGCTATTTCTGCCCCACTTTCTATAGAAACTCTCATTTACAATTACATATTTTTCCTGAAAAATTCAATGTGGAACTTTATTGATAGAGATTTGAGGAATTTAAGTAATAAATATCAAACAATTAACAATTAAATTTACAAAACTCAAAATTGCAGTCATTTTGAGCATAAAAATCCTTTAATTCTATAAAGAATTGAGCTATTTTTTGGGGGAGGGGAGGACAGGCTATATAGATATTAAATAACTGCTAATATCATCTGATTTGTTATTTGAAATAATGTTCAATCAGACAAACACAAAATTATGGGCAAAACGTATTTTAAAACGAAATGGCAAATATACAAAAATAACACTTTATGTAAATCTGTTGTTTTTCTTTAATCATTTAATTGTGTTATGATTTGGTAAATTGATCAATTATTTAATATAAATTAATTTCTTAGATAACATCCATCCATCTTCTCCTGATTCATCCATCAGGATCGCAGTGGGGCTGATCTCCAGCAGTCCATGTACGAAAAGCGGGTTAAACCCTGGACAGGCTGCCCGTCCATCGCAGATACAGTTTAGATTATTAATGATAAATCCAATTTTAATTGCATTGTGTCAGCTTTGGGCCAGCACAGAAATGGGCGTCAGCCCATTGAACATAAGCATGTCGAATGGCCAGTCCATCCCTGATCCTAAACAAAAAGATTGCTCAGTTAATAAAAGGCTAAATAATAATGTCATTCAACACAGTTGTGCAATATAACTACATTACTGAGGTGTTGTGACATTATTGAGATGTTTAGGAACTTTTTTCTTTCCCATTTGAACTTTAGACTTACTTATCTGGCTGCTCTCAATCCAAGGTGGTTTTGTAACCCAACAAATTCAAAATTAATTCATTTATTTACAGAAGTTTGCAGCACTTCATCTTAAGGCCCCTAAGAAGGTCAATCTAATAGAACCATAGATGTACTGGTTAAAGTAAGGAAATCCATTTGCTGACTTGGAGTCACTGACGTTTCAGAAAGATTTGACTTTTACCACAATATAACAGACACCCTGAGTATCACTGGCTAACTTTCTATCCAACTGAATTTGGAGCAAACATTTAAGATGTTGCAAAAAGGAAAATGCAAATTAGCATTATTTTTATCTACAGTTTTGGAGCAAATTCACACAAAGGGAATTTAGTCAGAAGCTGATATTATGAGGAGATCACACATGTACGGAAAATCTAGAGAATATACGAGATGTGTTGTTATCCAGCAAGTTGGACAGTAATCTCTCAGTCAGGTTGCATGCTATCTGGAGAAGTACAGAAAGAAACACCATTCTAATGCATGCAGTAAGAACCATGGGAATACACAGGAAAAAAGGGAAACAACAGAAACTGCTGATCAATCAGAAAAGTTTTGTCTTCGATTACGATTTGCATCTTGAACAATTGCAACCAGTGAGCAGCTATGTAAATAAAGGTTCAGTTCTAAACTGGGTATATAATGTTTATGAACTAAAATGCTTAACTGATTTCTGACTTTAAGATGTTAGGTCAGATTGAAGATTTTTTGTTAAGGGAGTCATCTGAAGTGGAAATATAGAAAATACATGAATAAATAGATTTAAGCATAAAGACTCTTCATAAGTAGTTTTAATTCTTGAAGGAGATAAAATAAGATGGATTTTGCCACAGATTTGTCAAAGTTAACGCACCCCTTGTACCTGCTGATGCTTAGAGTACATATCTATGTTTCCTATTTTAAACCATAGATATTGACAGATACAAAAACATGTTGATGGGAAAGGGAAAAAAATCAGTTTCATTCAATGTTATTTTGACAAGCAAACAGTCTGTCTGTTAATGTTTATTGTTTTGTACTGAATGGAAGAACCTAGAATTACATTCTTCATGTCTTGCAAAGTAGAGCCCAAATCATATGCATTGTTGTAGAGCACAAACCTGGCAATCCAAGCCGATTCTGACTCATTTATCCACAGGTAATCCCTCCCAGTCTACTTCTCTACACTACATGAACCCCTACCAGCTCAACGCCTACGCCATGGCCCTAAAAGCTGTGGGGGAAATCATTCAGGACTACGACAGCGACAAGATGTTTCCAGCTCTAGGCTTTGGAGCAAAACTGCCTCCTGATGGGAGAGTGTCTCACGAGTTCCCACTGGTGAATCTCCTTTAACATTTCATAACTCAGTTCAGTACATTTTGCATGCTATCGAATGTTTGCTACAGATTTTACTTGACAGCTTAGAATGTTATGTCTGTTCTGCTGTAAATTTGCAGTTCACTCTTTTAGTTCACTTAGATAATGCGGGCCCCCAAGTCATAAAAAGCCAGAACAAGACATCTAATCTGAAACAGTTTACTCAGATGTGTTTTTTTCCCTTTTGGAATCCTCTCTATGATAATCTAAGGCTTACTGTTTATGTCATTTTCAGAATGGAAACATGGAAAATCCTTATTGCAACGGCATTGAAGGGATCCTAGAGGCGTACCATCAAAGCCTGAAGACAGTGCAATTATACGGTCCAACCAACTTTGCTCCTGTGGTGAACCATGTTGCCAGGTGTTTAATCACTTGTCATGTTCTCACCAGTGTTTTATTGTTACTACTGAATGTCTTCTAAATGAATGTGGATAAGTTCGTAGAGTAGCTGTCATACAATCCAAAAGTAGAATATTAAATTACTGATGCATATCAGTGTGCCACTAGGCCAGACACTTACTTATTACTGACTGGAACGTCTGGCTCTGTATATGTTTAGTCTACTTCAATTTCTTCCAAACATTAAATATTGTAAATAATTTTAATAAAGAAAAAATGAAATATTTGCTGTAAAGAAAGCAAAAAGCATCTCCTCTATTGTTAAGTTATTAATGCTGAACTAAAAGGGTCTGTCAATCCCTACAAATATGAAAAATGTTGTTTTTTTTTCGAGAAAACAAATACACAGCTGGCAGCTAATATTTCAGTTTTAAATATCTCGTCAGACCATTAAAAAAGGACTTTAATCCAAAGATATTTGACTGCCAACAGTAATTATGTCATGTTGGGTTAAGGTGCTCTAACCCAAATGCAGAACACCACACGGAAACTGGGAAAAAGTTAAGATGTTTATTAGAAATAAACACTGATAGGAGACTGAACAGGTTTTCGGGTTCTGGTTCTGGTTCTGGTTCCGGTTCGGGTCCAAAGGGTTTCAGAGCCTCTGGGGCAGTTCAGATAGGTCCAGGAAGGGAGTAACAGTGGGGATCCGGGTTGTGAATCACAGCAGAGTGAGGGCTGAGACAGCGTCCTGCTTCGA